>CM060630.1:32829863-32861487 GCA_030578275.1 Meda fulgida | reverse complement strand
AACCCTAACCCTAACCCTAACCCTAACCCTAACCCTAACCCTAACCCTAACCCTAACCCTAACCCTAACCCTAACCCTAACCCTAACCCTAACCCTAACCCTAACCCTAACCCTAACCCTAACCCTAACCCTAACCCTAACCCTAACCCTAACCCTAACCCTAACCCTAACCCTAACCCTAACCCTAACCCTAACCCTAACCCTAACCCTAACCCTAACCCTAACCCTAACCCTAACCCTAACCCTAACCCTAACCCTAACCCTAACCCTAACCCTAACCCTAACCCTAACCCTAACCCTAACCCTAACCCTAACCCTAACCCTAACCCTAACCCTAACCCTAACCCTAACCCTAACCCTAACCCTAACCCTAACCCTAACCCTAACCCTAACCCTAACCCTAACCCTAACCCTAACCCTAACCCTAACCCTAACCCTAACCCTAACCCTAACCCTAACCCTAACCCTAACCCTAACCCTAACCCTAACCCTAACCCTAACCCTAACCCTAACCCTAACCCTAACCCTAACCCTAACCCTAACCCTAACCCTAACCCTAACCCTAACCCTAACCCTAACCCTAACCCTAACCCTAACCCTAACCCTAACCCTAACCCTAACCCTAACCCTAACCCTAACCCTAACCCTAACCCTAACCCTAACCCTAACCCTAACCCTAACCCTAACCCTAACCCTAACCCTAACCCTAACCCTAACCCTAACCCTAACCCTAACCCTAACCCTAACCCTAACCCTAACCCTAACCCTAACCCTAACCCTAACCCTAACCCTAACCCTAACCCTAACCCTAACCCTAACCCTAACCCTAACCCTAACCCTAACCCTAACCCTAACCCTAACCCTAACCCTAACCCTAACCCTAACCCTAACCCTAACCCTAACCCTAACCCTAACCCTAACCCTAACCCTAACCCTAACCCTAACCCTAACCCTAACCCTAACCCTAACCCTAACCCTAACCCTAACCCTAACCCTAACCCTAACCCTAACCCTAACCCTAACCCTAACCCTAACCCTAACCCTAACCCTAACCCTAACCCTAACCCTAACCCTAACCCTAACCCTAACCCTAACCCTAACCCTAACCCTAACCCTAACCCTAACCCTAACCCTAACCCTAACCCTAACCCTAACCCTAACCCTAACCCTAACCCTAACCCTAACCCTAACCCTAACCCTAACCCTAACCCTAACCCTAACCCTAACCCTAACCCTAACCCTAACCCTAACCCTAACCCTAACCCTAACCCTAACCCTAACCCTAACCCTAACCCTAACCCTAACCCTAACCCTAACCCTAACCCTAACCCTAACCCTAACCCTAACCCTAACCCTAACCCTAACCCTAACCCTAACCCTAACCCTAACCCTAACCCTAACCCTAACCCTAACCCTAACCCTAACCCTAACCCTAACCCTAACCCTAACCCTAACCCTAACCCTAACCCTAACCCTAACCCTAACCCTAACCCTAACCCTAACCCTAACCCTAACCCTAACCCTAACCCTAACCCTAACCCTAACCCTAACCCTAACCCTAACCCTAACCCTAACCCTAACCCTAACCCTAACCCTAACCCTAACCCTAACCCTAACCCTAACCCTAACCCTAACCCTAACCCTAACCCTAACCCTAACCCTAACCCTAACCCTAACCCTAACCCTAACCCTAACCCTAACCCTAACCCTAACCCTAACCCTAACCCTAACCCTAACCCTAACCCTAACCCTAACCCTAACCCTAACCCTAACCCTAACCCTAACCCTAACCCTAACCCTAACCCTAACCCTAACCCTAACCCTAACCCTAACCCTAACCCTAACCCTAACCCTAACCCTAACCCTAACCCTAACCCTAACCCTAACCCTAACCCTAACCCTAACCCTAACCCTAACCCTAACCCTAACCCTAACCCTAACCCTAACCCTAACCCTAACCCTAACCCTAACCCTAACCCTAACCCTAACCCTAACCCTAACCCTAACCCTAACCCTAACCCTAACCCTAACCCTAACCCTAACCCTAACCCTAACCCTAACCCTAACCCTAACCCTAACCCTAACCCTAACCCTAACCCTAACCCTAACCCTAACCCTAACCCTAACCCTAACCCTAACCCTAACCCTAACCCTAACCCTAACCCTAACCCTAACCCTAACCCTAACCCTAACCCTAACCCTAACCCTAACCCTAACTCTAACCCTAACCCTAACCCTAACCCTAACCCTAACCCTAACCCTAACCCTAACCCTAACCCTAACCCTAACCCTAACCCTAACCCTAACCCTAACCCTAACCCTAACCCTAACCCTAACCCTAACCTAACCCTAACCCTAACCCTAACCCTAACCCTAACCCTAACCCTAACCCTAACCCTAACCCTAACCCTAACCCTAACCCTAACCCTAACCCTAACCCTAACCCTAACCCTAACCCTAACCCTAACCCTAACCCTAACCCTAACCCTAACCCTAACCCTAACCCTAACCCTAACCCTAACCCTAACCCTAACCCTAACCCTAACCCTAACCCTAACCCTAACCCTAACCCTAACCCTAACCCTAACCCTAACCCTAACCCTAACCCTAACCCTAACCCTAACCCTAACCCTAACCCTAACCCTAACCCTAACCCTAACCCTAACCCTAACCCTAACCCTAACCCTAACCCTAACCCTAACCCTAACCCTAACCCTAACCCTAACCCTAACCCTAACCCTAACCCTAACCCTAACCCTAACCCTAACCCTAACCCTAACCCTAACCCTAACCCTAACCCTAACCTAACCCTAACCCTAACCCTAACCCTAACCCTAACATTGAGATGACTCACCATTTGTTGAATTTGAGGGAGTTGGAGGAATATCCGGGACCAAGAGCTTTACAAAAGGTAGTGAGATGTTATTTCATTATACCTAAACCTACCCCTCACAGGAGGGTGGCTTAATTAGACTATCCCTGTATCTGCACAAGCACTAAAACCTACCCCTTATAGGGGATTGGGGTTTCATTATACCTAAGCCTACCCCTCACAGGAGGGTGACTTAATTAGACTATCCCTGTATCTGCACAAGCACTAAAACCTACCCCTTGCAGGGGATTGGGGCTTGATTGTTTCATTATACCTAAACCTACCCCTCACAGGAGGGTGATTTAATTAGACTATCCCTGTACCTGCACAGGCACTAAAACCTACCCCTTACAGGGGATTGGGGCTTGATTATTTTAGTATACCTAAACCTACCCCTCACAGGAGGGTGTTTTAATTAGACTATCCCTGTATCTGCACAAGCACTAAAACCTACCCCTTACAGGGATTTGGGGCTTAATTTATTTAGTTTATCTAAACCTACCCCTCATAGGAGGGTGACTTAATTAGATTATCCCTGTACCTGCAATATAAGTTTTTATATATCTTTTTTATTATTATTATTATTAATATTATTATTATGATTATTAGTAGTAGTAGTATTAATTGATATTTATTATAGTCGATTTGGAGAATCAGGTGGTTGAGTGGTTTGTGCCGGTGGGCTCGAGATCGGGAGATCCGGGTTCGAGACTGGCTTTCGCCAATTTTTCGGGATGATAGCTTTTCCTTGGTTGAGTGTGCAGAGAGTTAGGTGAGATTGGGGAGAGGGTTGGTGGAGTGGTTAGTGCCGGAAGACTTGAGACCAGAGGACCTGGGTTCGAGGCCGGCATTGGGATGTATGCACATAATTGTTTTTGGGATAGATTGGGGACTAGATATATTAGGATTGGATGAGGGAGATAGGAGATTATTGGGTGGTGTAGTGGTTAGTGCTGGTTGGCTGGGGGTGGGGAGGTCGGGGTTTGAGGCTGAAGGTGGGATTGTTTTTTGACTTTGGGAATTTAGGATCTCTGTTTAATGGTTAGGTTAGGGAAACAGGTTACTCCTAGGTGGTGGTATAAAAATATAAAAATCGAAAAGAGGAATTAGTCGATTGGATCGGGAAGGTTTCATGGTGTTGGAATTCACGTTGGAAACAGCGATAACGGGACGGCCGGATCACCGAGGATTATGGGTAATAAAGGATTGGAAGGTTACCAGGAATGTGATAGTGGGTAGATTAGGATAGGTGTTTTTTGAAGTCAGGAGTTCCTTAAGGTTATGCTCCCTTGCGGTCACACTGGTAAGTGTGATGTCTGTTAAGGTTCTTGCATTTACTTAGGGTTGTGGCTGGTAGAAGCTTGGTACTCGTTATTGCCAATTTTGGCACTTGTACCCGCCAATCATAAACTCGTGACACAGGCCCTTTTTCGGGTACCCTGGGATACCTTGCGGTGTTAACGAAGGGGTTACTTGGTTTGGGTAGGTAAAGTATCCGACCTCTTTGGGTCCACTTGGACAGCACGCAGAGAGGGTGGCCTTGGGTTAAAATGGCCGTAACAGGATTCCCAGTCTTCTATCGATGCTTAGCATTAGGGGGTTAGATAAATTGTTTGAGATTGTTGGGTTGGCGGGGAGGCCCTTTGTAGTTTGAGTTATGAAATTGTATTTGGGTTGGTGTTTTTGGGTAGATGCGAATGGTACTTAGTTAGTGGGAGGTTCATAGAGGTTGTCTGAACACACGCCCAGGACTGATCCCCTTGGGCGGGCCGCCTCAGAGGAGGGTGTCTGGTGTTTAAAGAGCCGAAACACCTGATGATCCTGAGGTACACCACTGAAGATGTGTTCATTAAAAAAAAGGGGGGGGATTATCACGTTGGGTTAAAATTGTGTTGGAGGACGTTCCGTGTCTGAAGGCAATCATGAGTTAACTCTTTTTTGGGGGGATGAGCTCGGTCAGGATTTCCGATGAGCAAGATGGGATCTGAGCGAGTCGGGTATGGCCAAGAGCTGGATTCTGAAATTGAGAAGCTATTTAAAACATAAAAATAGGGGAAGTAATACTAAGACTAAAAACATTGGGGTTATTGGTGGATCAGCCTCATCAGAAACATGCGCCGGCCAGTGCATTTCTGCGTCCTTCCTATCTAACTGGATGACCAGGAGAGGTCGTCCGGGGGGAGGCGTTGTCTTTTCAAAAACCTAACCCTAACCCTAACCCTAACCCTAACCCTAACCCTACCCATAGTAGCCCGGTGGTACTTACACCGAGTGGAGTTCGGTTTCGCTTAAACAATCTTGATCTAAGCCTATACCTGCTTTCGCACTAAACCTACCCATAGTAGCCCTGTGGTATTTACGCCGAGTAGGAGTTCGGTTTCGCTTGAACAATCTTGATCTAAACCTATATCTGCTTTCGCACTAAACCTACCCATAGTAGCCCTGTGGTATTTACACCGAGTAGGAGTTCGGTTTCGCTTGAACAATCTTGATCTAAGCCTATACCTGCTTTCGCACTAAACCTACCCACAGTAACTCTGTGGTATCTATACAGATTAGAGTTCGGTGTCGCTTAAACAATTTAGATCTAAGCTTATACCTGCTCTCGTCCTAGTAACAAAAAAACTAAACCTACCCATAGTAGCCCGGTGGTACTTACACCGAGTGGAGTTCGGTTTCGCTTAAACAATCTTGATCTAAGCCTATACCTGCTTTCGCACTAAACCTACCCACAGTAACTCTGTGGTATCTATACAGATTAGAGTTCGGTGTCGCTTAAACAATTTAGATCTAAGCTTATACCTGCTCTCGTCCTAGTAACCCTGTGGTTTACACACCTGGGGAGATATTCAAATCTTCAAGTTTTAGCCCCAAGTTCCGAGTAGGAACATGCTCCAAGGAGGGAGCAGTGGTATAGTCTGACATGCGTCGGCCCGTGCTTTCCTCAGTCTCCTCACTTTTCTGGACTAGTGCCAGGGAGGGGGGAGCTGTTGTAATATCCTTAAAAACCTAACCTAACCCTAACCCTAACCCTAACCCTAACCCTAACCTGCTCTCGTCCTAGTAACAAAAAAACTAAACCTACCCATAGTAGCCCGGTGGTACTTACACCGAGTGGAGTTCGGTTTCGCTTAAACAATCTTGATCTAAGCCTATACCTGCTTTCGCACTAAACCTACCCACAGTAACTCTGTGGTATCTATACAGATTAGAGTTCGGTGTCGCTTAAACAATTTAGATCTAAGCTTATACCTGCTCTCGTCCTAGTAACCCTGTGGGTTACACACCTGGGGAGATATTCAAATCTTCAAGTTTTAGCCCCAAGTTCCGAGTAGGAACATGCTCCAAGGAGGGAGCAGTGGTATAGTCTGACATGCGTCGGCCCGTGCTTTCCTCAGTCTCCTCACTTTTCTGGACTAGTGCCAGGGAGGGGGGAGCTGTTGTAATATCCTCAAAAACCTAACCCTAACCCTAACCCTAACCCTAACCCTAACCCACCCTAACCTATACCCAAGACCTAAACCTACCCATTGGTAATCTCTATGGCTATACCCACTCGGGTCCTAAACCTACCCATTGATAAACCCTGTGGCTATACCCAAGATCTAAACTTACCCATAGATAATCTCTATGGCTATACCCACTCGGATCCTAAACCTACCCATTGGCTACACTAACTTTACCCTAGCACCCGCCACTCCAACCCTAGACCTTACTCCCCTCACTATCCTAACCCTAGCCGATTTAACCCGCCCCACTCAGAAACCAAAAAAATCATAAGAAAACCATCGAAATCAAATACCACCAAAATAATAGCACACTCAAACCAAGGAAAACCACCAAAAAGGTCTAAAATCGCACAAGAATATACTCTAATGCTCAGCAACCAATCAGAGGACAGAATTAGGGATAATAACCAATCCAATCAATTGGGACTATTCAAGACCAACCCAAACCTGTTTTAGGATTAACTCAAACCACAATCCTCTCCTAAATAGTTTAAAAATAAACTAAAACACACTAAAAAGAATCAACAACCAATCAGGAGTCAGATTTACTGATAGACACCAATCAGGATCAAGCAAGATCAATTAAGACGTTTTAGGGACATAAGACCCAAGGTCCAATGGAATGAGAATAATATCCACTTCCAAATCAATCTGAAATAGATAAGGACATAGAAAAACACCTTATGAAACTACCAACCAATCAGGAGACAGAACCACTAACATGATCCAATTAGAATTAATTAAGACCAATTAAGAACAATTGAGGTCTAACTAAACATATTCCATTTCTAAAAATGGTTTTAAAATGAGTTGAACAAGGAAATACACTTAATTGAGACAATTAACCAATTACAAGACAAAGTTAAAGGGCCTGAACCAATCAGAATCAATTAAAGACTAGGAAGACTAATTAAGACCAGTTTTGGCCCCTTTTCGACTAATTAGAAACTCTATTAACATATTTTTAGGGACGTTAGGACTTAAGCCAGAATAATTAGTCCAAAAAGATCTAAAAAAATAAATGTAAAAAAAATGTTTTTAATCACCGTTAATGTAACAATTAAACCGGAGAATATATACCACTAGGGGGAGATAGGAGTCCTTAAGGGTAGATGCTCCCAGCGGTCATCCTTGGTAAGGATGATGTCGGTTTGGTTCTTGCATTTACTCTAGGGGGGAAGGCTGGTAGAAGCTTGATGTATCGACAGGTGCATCCGCCAGCTTGAACCCCGACCTAGGCTCTTAAAAATCCGTCCATTTAATATGGTGGACGGGGGGTCCTAGGGATGCCCGCAGGGGCCTCTTTCAGCTTCCGGACTGGGTCCCAGGCTTCGAATAGGGAGGGCTAACGATAGTTTCGGGCTCTCCTCGAGTTATGGGACTGGTCATCAGGGAGGCTGGAGAGGCTCTGGGGGTTTCCGCGGTGGTCGTCTGGCGGCCTCCAGGTTGCTGGTGGGTACCGGAGTAATCCGGGGCCCGTGGTTGACTGGGGGTCGGCGGATACACTGGGGTGCCTCCGAAGGGTTCCTCTGGTTCTTGGGCGGAATACCCGACCAACGGCAGGAAGGGCGGAGGGAATCGCTTCACTGCCGGGTTGGTGACCGTTTCCGGGGACCGGGGGACTCTGACAGGGTCCTTCTGGCTCTCTCCATGGGGGCCGGGGGACTCCGGGCAAAAATCAACCAATGATCATTGGGGTGCGGTTCCATGTGGCCGAGGACCTTTGAGCCGGTTGATTTGGGCAAAGGACTCCCTTGGAGCCCCCGGTTATCCAGGGCCACTTGGGTGCCGGGGACTTTTGCTCTCTGAGATTCACGCTCTCTGGCTTAGCCGGGGAAGGCCCCAAACCAAAGTCAGACAGAGAAATCTGGAACCGGTTAGAGGTTCAACTGACTTGGGTAGGGAGTTCGGAGGGTTCCTCGGTGGAAGGCCCCTGGCTGACCTCCGGGGGTCCCCAAAGAGCTCTCGCTCTGGACGCAGAGTATACCCCAAGATGAGACCAATAGTCTGCAGACTCCTTCCGGGGGACCTGGGTAACCTAACGGTGTCAACAAAGGGTCTTTCTGGTGGAGTGGTAAATATCCAGCCCCCCTGTACCTTCGGGCTTGCACACAGGGAAGGTGACCTAGGGCATACAGGTCTTAAATGGGTGCCCATTCTTTTATGGCAATTTAGGCCACCCACACAACAGCACATTGGTACTACAACACCTCTGACACACTGATACCAAAAGAGTTGTTTAGATAGGAGAACCAGAGCGTTAGACCACATCCAAAATCCTTTTAATTGAGATATTTAGAACCGGGGCGTTAAACGACTATTCAAAAGATAGGAGAATCAGAGCGTTAAACGACAATCCAAAGTCCTTTTAATCGAGAGAACCGGAACGTTGGGCGACAATTCAAAGAAATCCTCAAATCATAATGCAGAATCCAACTACAATTGCCTTGAGATTCTTGCAACACTCGTTTAGTGATTGGCTATGAGACATTAGCCAGGGATTGATCACCCTGGTGGGCCGCCTCAGGGGAGAGTGTCTGGTTGTTGAAAGGCCGAAACACTTGAGGATCTTGGGGTACACTGATGAAATGTCTCAAACATTTCCCTCACAACTTCTTTGAGGGAGCAGAAATTTTTACTTGGAAACCTAAATATGTAAACAGGAGTTGAAAGAGAAGAAAGATAGAACTAGGTCTAAAAATCCACACAGATTTTTGGGACTCCCAGACCGGAGTCCAATCACAGGTACGGGTGAAAATCTAACAGACGTAGGCCAGTGCATCTCCTCGGTCTCCCTATTCCAAACCTTCTTAAACGATGTTTAAGCAAGGGGGGAGTCGTTGTAATTTCCCCTAAAACCTAACCCTTGCAGTCTTATAGAAATTGCCACTGATATATATAAATAATAATACAAATGTGTTTGTACTCTCCATATGCTTACAGAAGCACATCCAGTTCTGCTGGTGAGAAATATCTAGACCTCTTTTTGTCTGATGCTGTTGCCATGGTGACTCGTAATATCCGAGCTCCATTGATAATGTTGTGGTGCACACGCTTAACTCAGAGTCAGTCAGCTTAGAGTTGATTGAACTAACTAATTTCAGCTGTTCTATAACCGAAAACTCAGAGTTTCCCATCTCAGGGTAACTCAACTCAGAGTTCAAGTTTTAACTCCGAGTTGGTTGAACCTCCTGTTTGAAACGGGCCTCTGATCAGCTCTCAACACTAGATACTAACAGTGCAACTGATTCTCTTTCCTCCACTTTAACACCCTGCCTGGACAACTTCTGCCAGCTTTCCACCAGGCCAGCACGTGCCACCCCCTCTGCCCCGGTTATCTGATGTTCTCCTTGAACATCTTTCTAAACTCAGGGTTGCAGACAGGAAGTGGCGCAAATCAAAAGATCCTACTGACCTTGGTCTTTATCAATCCCTCCTCTCTTCTTTCTCTGCTAATATCTCTACTTGACTCAACAAAATTAACAATTCTTCTGACTGGCGCATGCGTTTCAAAACCTTCTCTCTTCAACCCTCCTCCTCCTTCATCAACCCTAACAGCTGACGATTCTGCCACATTCTTGTCCAGGAAGCAGACACACTCTGTCAGTTTAAATCTAGATTAAAAACACATCTCTTCAACCTGGCATACACAGAACACTATACATTCCTATTATTCAAATTCTTTAAATGATTATTAGGCTGCATAGATTAGGTCAGCCGGAACTGGGAACACTTCCTATAACACCTGATGTTCTCAATACATCATAAAAAGAATGGTATCTACGCTAATTTTAGTCTTTCTGTTTATGCCGAGGTTTACTGTAATCAGCCGGACCCGGGTCGTAACCAGATCAGATGGAAGACCTGCGCCTGGACATGACCACACACGCACACACACACACATCTATACGACAGCATCGGCACTGATCCTCAAAACACTCTTCTCCATACTCACGTGATGATCCAATCTTCAGCCAGATGAACTGCATAATATAATGTTACAATCCAATCTGACCTCTGACCTGTAATGCTGCCTGTATCATAATCATAATCATACACTGTTGGTTCGCTGGCCAGAGAAGGGCTTCCCAGGGCTTTTTTCTCCATTCTGTTACTGATAGAGTTTTGGTTATTTGCCACTGTCGCATTTTTCGCCTTTCTTCGTTCTTTGTCACCATTGGCTTTTGGCTTGCTTTGTTGGGGACATTTAATTTTATATTTAACAATATTACTACAACATTATTTTCCTGTTATCACTGTAAAGTTGCTTTGAAACTTTGTCTCACACACAACTCTGTCTCTGATCGATTGCTCGTGTCTGCTTGCTTCCTGCCTGCTGTGAGTTTGTTTGCGTCGAGGCTGTAAGCTCTACGCCTCGTATTAGCTTTGTATTTCTTTCTGTTTTGAACCATCATTTACTATCATTTCTAGTTGTTTAACTAAATGCAGTTTACCCACCATCTCAGATTAACCTTACATCGCTAGCTACCGTTATTGTTAGCACAGCACGCTAGTGTTTATGCGCCACCCGCGCTCATTTATTTATTTATTTTCTCTCGCGCGCCCGCGCCTTTGAGTTCATAAAAGCCCAGGTAAGTAAGAATCAGTCAACACAAACGGTGAGTAATGTCTTGTCCTGTTATTGTCACCTGTGTCACATGTCATATGTTTAGTATAGCCTTCTCCGATGGCAATATAGGATTTATTTGTGATAAATGCAAGGAGACAGTCAGGCGGACGGAGAAGATTTCAGAGCTAGAGACACGCATCCAAACTTTAATTGAGGATAGTAAGGATAGTACTAGAGCTTTAGATACTATTTTGGATGCGCCTAGCATAATGAACTCTGTACATGATTCGGTTCTGGCTGAAGTAGAGCCCACGCAGCAGGGCAGATGGGTGACTGTGAGAGATCCCTCTAGTCGCAGATTGAAAAACCACTCTTCCGTTCCGATTACCATAACAAATCGATTTGCCCCACTCAGTGAAACACCCACTGAGAATTCTGTTGATTGTGCCCTGGTAATTGGTGATTCGATCACACGGAACGTGAAAATAGAGACACCAGCCACCATAGTCACATGTTTGCCGGGAGCCAGAGCGCCTGACATCAAAGCAAATTTAAAAGTGCTGGCTAATGCTAATCGTAAATTCTCTAAGATCATTATTCATGTCGGCACTAATGATTTTCGACTCTGCCAGTCGGAGATCACCAAAATTAATATTAAAGAGGTGTGTAAACTCGCAAGTACAATGTCAGGCACTGTAATTTTCTCTAGCCCCCTTCCTGTTCGCAGGAGTGATGAGATAGTTAGCAGATTGGCCTCACTCAATGGTTGGTTGTCTAAGTGTCCATTGAATATTATAGAATTCATAGACAATTGGAAAAGTTTTTGGGGCAAGCCTGACCTGTTGAAAAGAGATGGTGTTCATCCCTCCTGGGATGGTGCTGCTCTTCTCTCTAGTAATATGGCACATAGGCTGCGTTCGGAATCGCATACTCAATGAGTAGGTACTTAATTTCAATGAGTACTTACTTAACGAGCGCTAAAAGAGTAGGTACTTAATGGCCAAATCTCGTTAAGTATGAATGCGATCCGGACATCATCCGCCATGTTGACGTTATCATGTGACCTACGATGCGTTATCACACTTAAAAGATATGAACAAAACATTTAATTCATCTATCTGTAAATATCTTGATATTGATGAAACAATTGCTCATTTTCTGGTATTGTTGAAGAAACAGCTGTCCATTTATTTTGTGAATACATTTAGGGTTGATTTAAGTTGTTATATTTTAAACCCTAATGTGACCCACAGTTTTATCCTTTTAACAATATTTTTTTTTTATTAAGAAACCTCAAAATCGTCATCTCTTGAATAGGTTGTTAATTTCTTTATTTTATACCCAAAAAGTTTCTCCTTTAAGTTTTCCTCTTTTTCATGATGAATTTACCTCTCGTTTCATCCCTCAGACTTATAACAAAAACTTTTTTATGTGTTATGAAGAACTATTTAAAGATTGCCTTGTTATTGTTCTATTGTCCTGTGTATAAATATAATATTATGATGTACACAAACCAATGATCTTTGTTTTCTGTTTTGTCATTATGATTATTCATTGTTAGATACAACTATGGTATCTTTCCATGATCTTGTATGTAATAAGTTTAAATGATATGAGCGACAGGTGCACTAACCCTTCATAACATCAGTACCTTGACAGCACAACCCAGAACAGTTTTCCTCTGCGTGTGTAATGTCTGCACACAGGAGACGGGCCTCTGCTCGAAGATCTCTCCTTTGGAGGAAACTGTTGATTTTATACTCGAAAAATGTAAGTATCGCTCCTTAAAAATGAATATAACCTCAGAATGAATTGCATTGTTAGCCCACCCCAAAATTTAAACAAAATAATAATATTAAATGATGACCAATACTTAATTATATTACTTTTTTTATATACTAAAAATTATATAATTTAATAAAACAATCTAAATGTAATTTGTTTTGTCATATGACAGTTATGAATGAATACACACTAGATAAATGCAGTGAAACATCTCAATTGTCAGTCAAGCAATGAATTAATGCATACATTAATTAATTATATTTTATATACTGGCAACAATAAGAAACATGAATAAATGAGTAAAAGAACAAATAAAAGTAACCATCACAATAAACAAATGCATATACAAGTCAACAACACATGAAACAAAGCTTTATTCAAACTCCAAGCATGTATTTACAGGCGCTGAACCCCACATATCCTACTGCCATCTCAACACAGCGCTTCCCATTCTGTGGCTTTATCCTGATCCAGAGGTGAGCCGTGCCTTCGTGCCGGAGCGCTGCGCTTCACAATCTGAAGAAATAAGGGCAGTGTGGAGTGATTGAGGAGCTCATAAGGGCAGATGGAGTGATGGAGGAGCTCATAAGGGCAGATGGAGAGATGGAGGAGCTCATATGGGCAGATGGAGAGATGGAGGAGCTCATAAGGGCAGATGGAGTGATGGAGGAGCTCATAAGGGCAGATGGAGTGATGGAGGGACTCATCCAGGAGCTGGGCTCCTCTCTTCAGTGCTCACACCAGTCTGCAGACATTTCAGATCCTACAAAAATGCACAAACATTATACAAAAGCAGTCATTTTAACAGCACAATGTAATTTGATTTATGTATTAAAAGTAACAAAAATGACCTAACTTTATATTTGAGTAAAATCCCTTAAACCTTTTTTTCCCAACAAATGCTGCATCCTCTTTCCTCGCAGGTCCTGCTCCACCACAACAGCTCTGCAGCAAATGCACACAAATCAAGAATCAGAAAAGTGTTGTAATTTCTCCGTTTGAAACTTCAATAATTCAAATAAACTACAACTTAGTAGTATACTCACTCAAAGCCTTTGATCACAGGGCTTCAGCATCATCAGCCTCTCTCCACCGGATACACACACGCGTGTTCTTCTGTCCCTGGAACATCCAGACAAGACTCACATTACCTCTGTGATTTATGAGCTCAATACTACATTTACATGTTGAGGTTGTTGCTAATAAATAGCTTTTTATCCATCATAAATGTTCAACAATTTTTCAACAGTACTAATGGATAAATTAAATAGATTACTTATGTTTAGTTACTTTATGTAAAATGCATTAAACTAATAAAAACAGTGTTAACAACAGTGAATTCTCCTAAACAATAGTACACACACCACTCAGATGTCTATTTCATATCAGTTACACGTAGTAATCTTGCCAGATTTTGAATAAATATTTAGTAATGGTATTTCAGATGTGACGGTTTAAAATGTATGAAAATACAGTTTAAAGACGCATGTGTCCTTATGGAGCTCCTCTATCCAATAAAATGTGATTTACGGCAAAATCACAAATTTACCATATTATATAGCGTCTTTGCACCTTCAACAGTTCAACAATTTACTGTACAGAAAGTTAGTTCAACACATGCGATTTGGTTTGTATTTGTAATACTCACATTTGAAAACACTCTCGTCCGCCCTTTCTGTCATGTTTGAGTATGAAATATCTACTTCTTGTTCTTTTTTTATATCGTATCCTCTCGCGTGGCCTCCTGGGATAGATGACTACAAGCTGAAAAACACTCAAATGTCTGGGCGAAAGCAGGAGATCATCCGGGAACTTCTCGCCTACTCTTTTAGCAATACTAATGTTTCGAACGTACTGCTTCCCTCACGTACTGTTTTCGCCTACTATATAGTAGGAAAGTAGGCATATTCAAACACACTATCGTCCAAATCTCGCGATAATTAGTACGTCAACCAGGTAATTCTCGCCTACTCTTTTATGAATACTGAGGATTCGAACGTACTTTTTCGCTCGCCTACTCTTTTCGCCTACTATATAGTAGGGAAGTATGCGATTCCGAACGCAGCCACAGTCTTAGAGCTAAAACATGACAATCTGGGGCTCAGGTCAGGAAGCAGACAGACTGGCTAAACCGACCGTCTGCTAGCGGCCTCGCATCACCAAGGTCAGATAAATCCCATCACATAGAGCCTCTTTCACCTAAATATCATCATATAGACACTGTGTCTGTTCCCCGAATTTGGAAATCCAAAAAACGTCAGGTAAAAAATTTAATTGATGTTCAACAAATAAACAACAGATATAATACAGATGAGCAAATGATAAAGCTTGGGTTGCTGAATATTCGATCCCTTACTTCAAAATCGCTCATAGTTAATGATAGGATTTCAGATTATAATCTAGATGTGCTATGTTTTGACAGAAATCTGGCTAAAACCAAACGATTACATTATTTTAAATGAGTCAACCCCACAAGATTACTGTTATAAACATGAACTTCGTCTAAAAGGCAAAGGGGGAGGTGTTGTTGTAATTTATAGTAATATTTTCAAAACCACTAAGAAATCTATTTTTAAATATACTTCTTTTGAAGTGTTGGTGCTTAATGTCAAAATATATAGTGTAAACGATAAATCATGTTTGAGATTTCTGCTGGCTACTGTATACAGGCCACCAGGGCACCATAAAGATTTTATCAAAGACTTTGCGGACTTTCTATCAGAATTAGTATTGGCTAACGATAAAGTACTAATTGTTGGTGATTTTAATATACATTCAGATAATGAAAAAGATGCATTGGGATTGGCACTTAAATACATTGTAAACTCAATTGGAGTTAGACAACACGTGTCAGGACCCACTCATTGTCGTAATCATACTCTAGATCTAATATTATCACATGGAATAGATGTTGATGCCGTTGAAATTCTGCAGCAGAGCGATGACATCTCAGACCATTATCTAGTCTCATGTAAATTACATTTAGCCAAGGCTGCAAAGCCGACTCCGTGTTATAAATATGTTAGACCTATATCTTCTGCCACTAAAGATTGCTTTATCAATAATCTTCCTTATCAGTTTCATCATCTCAGCATCCCGGATAGCTTAGAAGAACTTGATATTGCAACAGAAACTTTTAACTCTCTCTTTTCCAGCACTTTAGACGCAGTTGCTCCGTTGCGCTTAAAGAGGATTAACGAAAATAGTTCAACGCAGCCAGAAAAATGGAGCGCAACTGGAAGAAAACAAAACTAGAGGTATTTTGGATTTCATGGAAAGAGAGCTCGATTGCTTACAGAGAGGCCTTAAAAGCTGCTAGATCTGCTTATTTTTCAACCCTATTAGAAGAAAATAAACATAATCCTAGGTATTTATTTGAAACAGTGGCTAAATTAATGAAAAAGAAAGCTTCAAGCACAGAAGTTTCCGGGCAACACAGTAATGACTTTATGAACTTCTTCACTTATAAGATTGATAATATCAGGGACAAAATTATCACTATGCAACCGTCTACTACAGTATCGCATCAGGGAGTGCATTGTAGTCTCCCTGAGGATTTTTTTTTCATTTGTTGCTATAGGAGAGGAAGAATTCTGCAAACTCGTTAATTAATCTAAATCGACAACTTGTATGTTTTGACCCTATACCGTCTAAGCTATTGAAAGAGATGCTTCCAGAGATCATAGATCCTCTTCTTAATATCATTAATTTGTCTTTGTCTCTAGGATATGTACCTAAAACCGTTAAGCTGGCTATGATAAAACCACTTGTTAAAAAAACGCAACTTGATCCTTCAGAATTAGTCAATTACAGGCCGATCTCAAATCTGCCTTTTCTGTCAAAGATATTAGAAAAAGCAGTATCCTCACAACTGTGTTCCTTTCTTGAAAGAAATGATATCTGCGAGGATTTTCAGTCAGGATTTAGACCGCACCATAGTACTGAGACAGCTCTCATTAGAGTTAAAAATGATTTACTTTTATCATCCGATCGTGGTTGTAGCTCTCTATTAGTGTTACTTGATTTTAGTGCTGCATTTGACACAATTGACCACAACATTCTTTTAAATAGACTAGAAAACTATGTTGGCATTAGTGGAATTGCACTAGCATGGTTTAAATCATACTTATCTGACCCTTATCAGTTTGTAGCAGTAAATGAAGAGATGTCTTATCGATCACAAGTTCAGTATGGTGTACCACAAGGCTCAGTACTAGGACCGCTGCTGTTCACTCTGTACATGCTACCATTAGGACATATCATTAGGAAACATAGAATTAGCTTTCACTGTTATGCCGATGATACTCAGCTGTATATTTCTTCAAAACCTAACGAAACTTACCAATTCACAAAATTAACGGAATGCATAGCTGATATAAAAAATTGGATGACTAGTAATTTCCTACTACTAAACTCTGAAAAAACAGAGATTCTAATTATTGGACAAAAAACTTCCACACGTAATAACCTAGAATACTGTCTAACACTTGATGGCTGCTCTATTAAGTCTTCGTCGTCGGTTAGGAACCTGGGTGTGCTCTTTGATAGCAATCTTTCATTTGAAAGTCACATGTCTATTATCTGTAATACCGCATTTTTCCATCTTAAAAATATATCTAAATTACGCCATATGCTCTCATTAACGAATACGGAACACTTAGTTCATGCTTTCATGACATCAAGACTAGATTATTGTAATGCTCTACTGGGTGGTTGCCCTGCACGCTTAATAAATAAACTACAGCTGGTCCAAAACGCTGCAGCTCGAGTTCTTACTAGAACCAGGAAATATGACCATATTAGCCCTGTTCTGTCAACACTGCATTGGCTGCCTATTAAACATCGTATACATTTTAAAATATTGTTGATTACTTACAAAGCACTAAATTTGAAGTGGGAAGCAGACACACTCTGTCAGTTCAAAGCTAGACTAAAAACACATCGATTTGACCTAGCATACACATAATATATTATAGACTTCTATAATTCAATGTTAGGCTGCATAGATTAGGTCAGCCGGAACTGGGTACACTTCGCTTAAATCCTGATGTACACGTTACATCATCATAAGAAGAATGGCATCTACGCTAATTTTAGTGTCTTTGTTTATCCCGAGGTTTTCCCGCAGCCTACCGGATCCAGGCCGTATCCAGATCTGACTAGGAGCTTTGCCTGGACCCATGACAACGCAGTGCTGAAGTGCCAACTAGCCTCTCCCTATGGAGGATCCCTTTCACACTCTACAGATAAAACGTTGTGATTCCGGTTCGCGTACCCACCCTGTAGGGAAGCCAACCAGTTGGAGTGGAAAAGGGAAATGACGTGCTGTACAAAAAGTTGATGCAAAATCCAAAATGGTGTTTTATTGGAAGGTGCTAAAATATTTACAGTGCAGGAGAAAACAAAAAATAAATAAAAACTGTACAAAAAGAAAAGAAAACCGCAACAATGTGCTAATTTTGGCTAAACCAAATGGCCCAATGTTCACAACACTGCTCAGTATCCAATTTCTCTGAGTTCACAATCAGAACTGAAATCCTTCTTCTTCTTCTTCTTGTTTTTATGGCGGTTGGCAAATAACGTCTGGTTGCATTACCGCCACCTTCTGAAATGGAGTGTAGGTCTGGATAAATTATTTCCCCACACTTAAATTATCTTTATTAAACCTGTTCTTCTAAAAAAGGAAAATAAAAACCCAAAACAAAAATCTCCCGAATTCCTTAGCAAAATATCCCTTACTTTCAAAGGTATCTCTTCATCTTCTAACTGCTGGATTAACTGTTGTCTCTCATTACTATATCTAGTACATTCTTCAATAGCATGTTCTATGGTATCCTGTGTGTTACATACACTACACCTCCCATCAGCATGTTTTTCCATTAAAAATAATGTACTGTTTAAGCCTGTATGCCCAAGTCTCATTCTTGAAATGATGTTCTCCTCCTGTGTATTTCTGCAAGTACTTCTACTCACCCCCACTCTTTTTTGGATATTATATAGTCTCCTACCAGTCTGACCATTATCCCACAACACTTGCCACTTCTCCTTTATCTTTCTTTTAATGATTGATTTCACCTCTTCTTTACTATACTTAATGCTTAAACTTATATACTCCATTTCTGTTGCCTTTTTTGCATACTTATCCGCCAACTCATTCCCTATTACTCCTTTGTGGGCAGGTACCCATACAAGTCCAACATTGACTCCAGTTTTAATTAATGTACTAGCCATTTGGACAATTTCTACAACAATGTCTTGTCTAGATTGTGAATTTATGTTCTGAATACTCATCAGAGCTGACGCTGAGTCTGAAGCAATTACTAAACTTCTTGGCCTGTTACTCACAGCCCAAGAGAGTGCCATTAAAATAGCAATTAGTTCTGCTGTATAGACTGCTAAATTATCATTAATTCTTTTTTGGGTTGCTACTTTTAATTTTGGAATAACAAACGCCACCCCCACTCTCCCATCCCTTTTGGACCCATCTGTGTACATTATATTCCTATCCCCATATCTTTCAACTAAATACCCCTGCACCATATTACTATCTATATCCCCATTCTTAGTTTCCTCCAAAAGACTGAGATCAACTGAAAGATCTTCAAGAGTCCATAAAGGAACTCTTGAAAATACTACTGTGGGACTTATATCCAACAAGGCTATTTCCATCTCATTTATTTTCTGTCCAATAGTCCACCCAAAACTACTTTTTCTACCATTCTGTCTCTCTTGACACTCTACCAATGTAGATTGACTCAAATGGTCTTCCCTATGACCTTTAAGGTTTGCCCAAAAAACCAGGCTAAGCTGGTCTCTTCTGAGATCTAAAGGCAGCTCCCCCATCTCTACTTGGATGGCTGCCACTGGAGTTGTCTTCATGGCTCCACAACATAATCTTAAACCTCGACTCTGTACTCTGTCTAGTTTATTTAAAGCTGTCTTAGCAGCAGACCCATATACAACACACCCATAATCAAAAACTGATCTAATCAGTCCAGTATATATTGTATGCATAGCACTCCTAGTTGCACCCCATTTCACCCCATGCAAACACCTCATTACATTCAATACCTTTTTACACTTTTCTACCATCTTCTGAATATGAACTGCCCATGTTAATCTTTTGTCAAACCATATACCTAGATATTTAAAGCTCTCTACTCTTTCCAATTCCTTACCTGATATTTGAATCTGTAACTCCTGACTTATTTTCTTCCTTGTGAAGAAAATGACCTTAGTTTTTTCCACAGATATCCTAAATCCCCATTCAATTGTCCATGTGTGTACTGTATCCACTGCTTGTTGTATCTTATTTACAATATGATTGATATTTCTTCCCCTTTTCCACATTGCTCCATCATCTGCAAATAAAGCTACACCAATAGACCTTTCTACATTTATAAATATCTCATTTATCATTACTGAAAAAAATAATGGGCTAATAATACTCCCTTGAGGAGTACCATTGTCTACCTCATACACTTCACTCAAAACCCCATTTACTTTAACTCTAATTTTCCTCCCAGATAAAAAGGATTTTACCCACACTAACACTCTCCCCTTTACTCCCAACTGATATAATTTGATAAGAAGCCCCTCCTTCCACATCATGTCGTATGCTTTCTCTATATCAAAAAATATAGCTAAAACTGTTTCTTTGTTTACCTGAGCTTTTCTGATGTCATCTTCAAGTAACACAGTTGGGTCCATAGTCCCCCTACCTTTCCTAAAACCACTCTGGTAATTCCTTAATGCATTTTTAGTTTCTAAATAGAATGCTAATCTATCATTTACCATTCGTTCCATGGTCTTACCCAACTGAGATGTCAGTGCAATAGGCCTATAACTACTAGGCAATTTAGCGTCTTTACCAGGTTTCCTAATAGGAATAATAATTGACTCCTTCCAATTGCAAGGAATTACCCCTTCTACCCATATTTTATTAAAAAGAGCCAATATTACTTCCTTACCTTTATCAGTTAGATTTTCTATCATTGCATAGCAAACCTTGTCATTCCCTGGTGTAGATTTCCCCACCTTCTTCAAAGCACAATTCAGTTCCTTCATTGTAAATAGAACCTCCATCACACCACCTTCCTCATTATCATTACCCAACTCAGCACTATATCTTAGTTTAGTAGCTTCTCTTCCTTCCCTTTCTATCTGATCTAAATTTGCTTCACTATGTACCTTTACTAATGTCTTTGCTATAACTTCAGCCTTGTCCCTGCTATTAGTAATAATCCTACTATCATCTAACATTATTGGATATTCATATTCTCTCCCATTACCCCTCATTTTCTTTATCATACCCCACACTTGTTGTATTGGTGTAGTTCTACCAATAGATTCACAAAACTTTTCCCAGTATATTTTTTTTGCCTTCCTTATTGTCTGTCTCACTATTGCTTGCAATCTTTTGTATTCAATCATTTTCTGAAAGTTGTGTGATCTTTTCAAAATTCTAAAGGCTCTATTTCT
The DNA here is from genome assembly GCA_030578275.1 of Meda fulgida. Taxonomy (NCBI): domain Eukaryota; kingdom Metazoa; phylum Chordata; class Actinopteri; order Cypriniformes; family Leuciscidae; genus Meda; species Meda fulgida. Next base: position 32,840,270 of record CM060630.1, on the reverse strand, counting down.
ATGCTTTATACTCTCACTGCAATCCTTAGTCCACCAAGGAACAATTTTGATGACATTTTTATTCTTTGTTTTAGGTACAGCTACTTCTGCTGCTTCTATTACGCTGCTGCTGATTTCCCTACATAAATTCTCAACACTTTGATCCTTATTTACACCCACCAATCTGTATTCACTCAACTCTCTAAATGTATCCCAATCAGCTCTTTCTAACATCCACCTACCTTCCCTCATTACACTCTCTCTTATCACCTCCACTCCTACCTTAATTGTAATTAAAAAATGGTCACTGCCTATATTACTTTCCCTCAATACTTCCCAGCTACATTTATCAGCTACTGTCTTTGTAACCAAAGTCAGATCTATTGCAGATTCACATCCCCTAGCTATATCTATTCTCGTACCTGATCCATCATTCAAGCATACTAGCCCCTTCTCACCCAAATATTCCTCAATAACTTTTCCATTAGAATCATCCCTATCCCCCCAAAGAGTACTATGTGCATTAAAATCACCACACCAAATACCTTTACCATTTAAGTTATCCCACATTTCATCCAGATTCTCATCTTCTAGTTGTCTGCATGGATTGTAAAAATTAATGATACCCATACTACCACTATCTGTCCATATTTCTATTACAATATATTCTAAATCCACACCCTTCTTAACCTCTCTAAACTGCATCCCTCTTTTAACAAATGTTGCACACCCTCCACCACTTCCCTCCACTCTATCCCTTCTTATACTTATGTACCCCTTTATAACAAAATCTAACGACTGTTTAAGCCATGTCTCCTGAATGCAAATTACATCTGGCTTAACCTCTAAATTATTAATAAAACCTTTTAACTCCTGCCCATTTGCTATAAGACTTCTTGCATTCCACTGTAAAATCAATAAGTTCTTAGAGGTGTTAATGATGGATCATTTGTTTCACCCTGCATAAGATCAGCTTGTATTTTTTCCCACGATAAATTATCCACATTCAAGAACTTTGCAGCAGCTTTAACAATTATTTTTATTTTCTCTGTTCTCGTTTTAGCTTGATCAGAACAATTAACCACGTACGCAATGAACAGTATCAATTTCTCTGAGCTTAACACATCCTCCTTTGGCCTTCTGCATTCAGCACCACCTTGTGTTGCATTTATCTCCTGTGTCTCTTTCCTTTCCATATTGACTACCTTTACCGCCTCAGCATATGTAATTTTTTTTGTTGTCCGTATCTGTTGTACCACCACTGCCCTTTTGCTTACAGGACATCCCCCATACGCAGCCGTATGATCCCCACCACAGTTACAACATCTCCTCTCAACCCCCTCTCCACATTTCCCATATTCATGCTCTCCTCCGCACTTCCCACATCTTAATTTCCCTTTGCATACATTTGCTATATGACCATACCTTTGGCATTTATAGCATCGAGTTGGTGGAGGGATGTACTCCCGCACCCTGAAACTCAAATAGCCCACCATCACTTTATCTGGCAACACTTGCTCCTTAAACTCCAAAAGTACTGTAGTGCTATCTACTTTCTCTCCATTACGGTTTGCTTTAAGTCTTTTTATGTCCACTACAGTTCCTCCCTTAATGTTCTTTTTAAGATCGTCTAATTTTTCCCCAATCGGTATACCTGTGATCACTCCCCTTGTTCTTATACCTACAAAGCTTCGTACTTCACTCACTTCTTTCTTACACACCGACTGTAATCTCTCAGCCTTCTCTCTTTGCTCAATGTTCCTGCATTTAATTAGTAATCTGCCATCTCGTAACACTTTTGCCATTTCTATGTCTCCTACTACCTTTTTCAATCCACTCGTCAATGTAAACAAACCAATTTCGTTTATATCATGCCCCTCTTTAAATTTAACGATTACTTTCAAATCATCTTCCTGACTTACCTTCCTTCTCACACCTCTACCTACTTCATCAGATACATCTTCAATACTCCTCTTCGATGGTCCTTTCCCCATTCCCTCAGCCCCATTAGACCTAGTATAATTTCCTCCTCTCCCTCTACCGTTTACATAACCTTGATTTTTCCAATCTTCTTGACCTTTTAACCAATCCCCACTCTCATCATCTTCCTCCATTATACTATCCAGACCCAGTCACAAATCAGATTATGCCAAACCGCCAAATAAAAATAAACAAAACAAACCAAAACAAACAACAAAAGAAAAAAGCAAAGAAAATATCTCTCTATACAAACAAACCGCCACTTCGCACCACGCCGCACTTCCGGTCCCACACCGTCCTCGTCACACGAGTTCCGCCCACTGAAATCCTTTCAGCCATTAAGTCTATTTATAGGCTGAAGCCCCGCCCATAGGGCCGACCAACCACAGGTACAAACTAATACGTTTGTAACAATCAATTTAATATAAACACCCAACACAACACTTGAACCTTCCAAACAGCTAAAACAACAACCATTAACAGAGAGAGAGTTTAACAACAAATTATATGGTAAACACAACAGTTTCTAAATCCCCCCTCCTCTGACATCACACCAAAATGGTATCTTCCACAGGAAGTGATGTGGCTGTTGCTTTAAAAAACAGTTTAACCTGGATTATGGGTTTGGTTGTACAGAGTGTGAACCGGGAAGTCTAACTGCAAGGTTTGTGAAAAATATGTGGAAAAATAAAGGTAGTTATTATATAAATTATTCTGTGTTCTGGCAATCTGTTCTTTTAGAAAAATAATGACAAACTTTAAGAAAAACTGTAAAGAGTTGAAAACTATAACAAAACACAGCAGTAACAACTTTAGACTGAACAAAACAAAAAGTCCATAACACTTTCCTGATGTGTACACAGTTGTTAATATTGCCAGCAATGCACAGTATCAGTGAAATGGGTGTATGTTTGTAAGTCCAAGTTTATAGAGTCACCAGGTTAACCTGTGACACACCCCAAAGTGATAAAATAAAACAAAATTCTGTATCAAATTACAGTTACTGTAAATCCGGCCTCTAGTTCATAAACGCCAGAGGAGAACTGGCCCCCGACTGAGCCTGGGTTCTCCCAAGGTTTTTTTCTCTCCATTAAGTCACCTGATGGAGTTTTAGGACACCAGTAGGTCACTTGATGGAGTTTTTCGGTTCCTTGCCACTGTTGCCTTTGGCTTGCTCAGTTGGGGATATTCAAATTAATTAACCAAGCATTAATACCATTGATCAGCCCTACCAAACGTGGATGTTTTTTCCACTTAGAAACAAACATTGTTGTGTCATTTGATTGATACTGTGAAGCTGCTTTGATGCAATTTATATTGTGAAAAGCGCTATATAAATACACTTGACTTGACTTAGTAAGTAAAGTAAGTAAAATTTATTTTTATAGCACATTTAAACACAGCTTGCACTGACCAAAGTGCTGTACATAGCGCAATAGCCAGAAAATAATAAAAATAAAATGAATACGATTATAATTACAGACATAGCACAATAAGACAATTAAAACGCAGGGAAGGCCAATGTAAATAAGTGAGTTTTGAGTCTGGTTTTGAAAATTGTGATAGACGAAGCATTTCTGATGTCAGGTGGCAGTTGGTTCCACAGCTGAGGGCCAGCAATAGAAAAGGCTCTATCACCTTTTTGTTTGAGCCGGGACCGCGGGACATGGAGGAGACCTTGGCTGGAAGATCTAAGGGACCTGGGAGCTACATGCGGATGAATAATACCAGCTATGTAGCTGGGGGCCAAGGGGTGAAGAGCTTTAAAAACCATCAACAGCATTTTAAATTGTATCCTAGCCTGGACAGGAAGCCAGTGCAAGGAGGCTAGAACCGGTGTGATGTGTTCACGCTTTTTTGTATTTGTGAGCAGCCTAGCCGCTGCATTTTGGACCATCTGAAGCCGTGCGACCAGTGTCAGTAGAGAGAGTTACAATAATCTAACCGAGAGGTTATGAAGGCATGGATAACTTTTTCTAGATCGTTGTATGACAAAACAGACTTGAGTTTTGAAATTGATAAAAACTAGTATTTACAACAGATGATATTTGTTTGTGCAGGTTAAGATGGGAGTCTAAAATAACACCCAGATTACGTGCATGGGCTTTAACATAGGGGGCAAGGGGGCCAAGGTTGGCAGGAATGGAATTCTTTGATTTTGAAGGGCCAAAGACAATAACTTCAGTTTTGTTATCATTTAGTTGAAGGAAACTGTTTGCCATCCAGATTTTAATTTCTTTCAAACTGTCTAGAAGAGGCTGAATGGAGTTGGCAGATTTAAGTGGGATGTACAGTTGGGAGTCATCTGCATAAAAATGGACTTGACTTGACTTGAAACAATCTGTATTGTAAAAAGCGCTATAGAAATAAAGGTGACTTGACTTGACATTCTTCATAAATAAAACAACCACAATCAGTGGCCAATTTACCAATCCACAAACTGACACACACACATCTTACCAGCTAACACATTCTATCCTCCGCTCTGCTTTCAGAGGCAGAAGTCTCCAAACTCCTCCTTTCTAATCGCCCTACCACCTGTTCACTTGATCCTATTCCCACTAACCTACTTCAAGCCATTTCTTCTTCAGTTATACCCGCACTCACGCACATCATAAACACCTCTCACACTGGTACCTTTCCCACAGCGTTTAAGCAGGCTCGGGTAACCCCACTGCTTAAGAAACCTACTCTTAATCCAGCACATCTGTAAAAATAGAGACCAGTATCCTTTCTTCCATTCGTCACGAAAACACTTGAACGAGTTGTTTTCAACCAGATCTCTTCCTTTCTTACACAGAACAACCTCTTGGACAACAATCAGTCTGGTTTCAAAAGTGGACATTCAACTGAGACTGCAATGCTCTCAGTTATTGAAGCTCTGAGACTGGCAAGAGCAGCTTCCAAATCCTCAGTTCTCCTGCTGGATCTGCTGCCTTTGACACAGTTAACCACCAGATCCTCCTGTCAATCCTAAAGATGAAGGGCATCTCGGGAACCGCACTTCAATGGTTCAAGTCTTACCTCTCAGGTAGGTCCTTCAGGGTGTCGTAGAGGAGTGAGGTGTCTAAGACCCAACATCTAGCTACTGGAGTGCCTCAGGGCTCAGTGCTGGGACCGCTTCTCTTCTCCATCTACAGGACATCACTATGATCTGTGATTCAGAAACATGGCTTTTCCTATCTCTGCTACGCTGATGACACACAACTCTACCTCTCATTCCAGCCTGATGATCCGACGGTAGCTGCTCGCATCTCAGCCTGCCTGACAGACATCTCTGGCTGGATGAAGGAACACCACCTTCAACTTAACCTTGTGAAGACAGAGCTACTTGTGGTCCAGGCCAACCCAACACTGCATCACAACTTCTCCATTCAGCTAGGCCCGTCATCCATAACTCCATCAAGGTCAGCTAGGAACCTTGGAGTTGTAATCGATGATCAATTGAACTTTACAGACCACATTACTAGAAATGCCCAGTCCTGCAGATTTGCCTTGTACAACATTAGGAGGATCAGGCCTTTCCTATCAGAGCTACAAAACTCCTGGTCCAAGCTCTTGTTCTATCCAGACTGGACTATTGTAATGCTCTCCTGGCTGGTCTTCCAGCTTTCGCTGTCTCTGCAGCTGATCCAGAAGCTGCGGCTAGAGAGGTCTTTATCGAGCCGAAGACACACACGTCACTCCTCTCCTCACAAAAATGCACTGGTTGCCAGTTGCTGCTCGCATCAAATTCAAGTCACTGACGTTTGCCTACAGAACAACCACTGGCTCTGCTCCCTTTTACCTAAACTCATTACTTCAGACTTATGTGCCATCCAGAAACTTGCACTCTACAATCGAACGTCGTCTTGTGGTGCACCATCTCAAAGAGGCACAAAATCTCTTTCTCAGACCTTTACCATGACTGTTCCTGCTGGAGGAATGCTCTAACTCAACCACAGCGGCTGAGTCCGTGGCCATTTTCAAGAAACAGCTGAAGACGCATCTTTTTCGGCAGCACTTGATCCACTTTTTTACATGTACTGCGTTAGATTAAACAGGAGGGTCATAGCACTTGCATATCGGTGTCCTACTGTTAGTTTAACTGCTTCTATTGTTTTAATTTGTAAGTCGCTTTTGTCAGGTTCAATAAAGCAGGATTCAGTTGCGAGTGAATAAACAGTATATTTATTAGAAAGTAGGTAAGTAAAATTATTTATTAGTAAATAAGTATTTGTATGAACTGAGTAAATTTGACCTGTAAGTACTTTTTGAATAGACACATGAAATGTTTTTTAAAAAGGCTTGTGAGATTCACTCTGAGGATTTACTGACGTCTCTGAAAGTGAAGTTAACATTGACCTTTAGATAAAAAACCACAATAACAACCATTTAAAGGGAGATCTAACAATCTTTATATTCCTTTATTTGCATGTTACATGATTAACAGAATTCATAATTCTCATTTTCTCGCCAAAAATTACAATCTTTTTTCTTCATAAACCCACTTTCAAATACATCAAATTCAAATACTTTATTTCCATTTTAAACAGTTCATGAAGTACTTTACAGTGCAGAAGACTTTAAAAAATGACTGCGGAAACTTTAGAGTAAATAAACACAGTTAGAAAATGTTCATTGCTTTTCATGAAGATGTCAGTCAAACTAGTCACTGAAACTCCGGGGATCCATAGCAAAAGAGGATAGACAAAAACACACTGTCTGGTTTTCTTATCATGTTACAGAGCATCAGGAGTAAAACACACACACTTATCATGGTGAAATTGAAGTCACATGTTTGTGTAGCTTGCGTAACTATCAAACACACGCAGAGGCATGCATCAGATACACAACGAGTCCTGTTCTGGACTTCAGGACGCTTGACTTTGGATCAGATTAAACACAAATATCCGTGTTCAGGGCACGAGCTCAGAGAGACACACGACTAGCCCTTAAAAACCCGTGTTCACACTCACACGAGCCAATCAAAGGGCTGTGGGGTAAGCGCTTACTGCTGTTTTAATATATCAATCTTTTTCCTTTATTATATGAATGTGTACATACAACCTGTTTTATGCTCTTTGAGAAATAAGAATAGAAGACGAATGCTTCACGAATTCAATGACAAAGAAAACTAAATGAGTGTGGATTTCAGTGTGGTTTGTAAATCATCCTAAAATGGCTTTAGTTGTAATATATAATGGAATCTATAATCGTTTGGCAGTCAGTGGATTCAGCTCATTTCTGTACAACTACTATTATAACAACTAATGAACATAAATGATCAGTCTCTATAAATAATAAGAATAGTAGTGCAGCTGCTTCAAAGGTAAATCTAGTTTTAGAATGAAATATTTAAATATTTGTATTAAAAAGTTTAGTATCTAATTTCATTTTGTTACAGGAAGCATCAAAGCTTAACTACATATGAAGAAACCCGGACTGAAGATTTATTTCTTTTCAATTTGAGGACATTCAATGCAAAACAATATTTACAGACACGTGGAGAAGATTCTATGGGAATGAGAAGCGAATCAAAGCCGAGCATTCATTGGTGTCGTACATGTCAAAGTCCATACGGTGGAAAGATGAACACACGAGGGTGTTCGTTCGGGACACACTTTACCGTGGTAAAGATCATTCCACAGAATTCCCTCCAAAACAAAAACACCATTTATTTTCACTAGAGAAACTTCCGATGGTTTTCCACGAGGACACAGGAACCCTGAAGAAGCAATGCAGATCCGTCTAGGCCTGATGTGGGCGGGGCTGGGGACATGGGAGGAGCTTAGTATGGAGCAAAGTGGGTGGAGCTACACATATGGGTGGGTCTTGGCTCTGTGAGAAGATTCTACGATCAATCACGACCAACACTGACGTCACATTCAGCCGGTGATTGTTCTGATCTCAGAGAATCTTTATGAACGAAGAAGATACAGCAGAAAACGTGTCTGCCACAATACAGTCCTTCTGTTATTAACCACATCTAAATGATTCTTTCATTAGTTTACATCAGGCAGATTTCGCAACAGTATTATGGGAAAACACAATGAAATGAAGTGTTTTCAGCATTACTAGCTGACCGTGTGGTCGGATCTGCTCCAGTTTTCTGTGGGGAATCACACACATGCACTCAATGACACACGGACGCCACTGGAAGCCAGTGAATGACAATATTCAGTTCTTAAAAAGAGCACCTTCTTTCTTTTCTCCATGTCATATTTTTCTCCTGATAATAAGACATCGTCCTGCCGGGGCGTTAGGGTGAGCGTGGATGACGGATGGAAACAGCCCGAGACGATCCACGCTGAACATTAACACTGGAGAACAGCCGAGAGAACACACAGGAGGAGGAGCCAGAATGATTGACACATGCAGCCTGAGGCGTTGATGTCCCGCCCCATCCCCGGTTCTGAGAGAGAGAATCAGACACACACATGTGGTGAATGTGGACACCTGCTGGTGGACATGCTGAACTGCGTCAGTGTGTGTGTGTGTGTGTGTGTGTGTGTGTGTGTGTGTGTGTGTGTGTGTGTGTGTGCTCTTGTTTTTGTGATTTGTGAGGACACAAATGTGTATAATGACATGGGTATTACACTGGTATTACAACTTGAATGTGATTTATGAGGACATTTCCTGAGTCCTCATATTTCAAATGGCTTTAAAAACATACTAAGTAGTGTTTCATTAAAAATGTAAAAATACAGAATGTCTCCTGTGATGGGTAGGTTTAGGGATGGGGCAGTGTGTGTGTGTGTGTGTGTGTGTGTGTGTGATGGGTAGGTTTAGGGATAGGGTTAGTGTAAGGAGATAGAATATACAGTTTGTCCAGTATAAAAAGCATTACGCCTATGGAATGTCCTCACAAATCACAAAAACACAGCTGTGTGAGTGTGTGAGTGTGTGTGTGTGTGTGTGTGTGTGTGTGTGTGTGTGTGTATGTGTGAGAGAGAGAGAGAGAGAGAGAGAGAGAGAGAGAGAGAGAGAGAGAGAGAGAGAGAGAGAGAGAGAGAGAGAGAGGGAGAGAGAGAGAGAGAGAGGGAGAGAGTCTCACTGTAGAGAAACACGCTGGCGTTGTGGATGCCCAGTCTGTTGGTAGCGACACACGTGTAGTTTCCATAATCGTCCTCCGTGACGTTAGCGACCACCAGGAGCGTTCGAGATCCGATGATCTGAATACTGACGCTCTGAGAGGTGGACAGTCTGACAAACAAAAACACATGTATTACTGATTTACTGTCAGACAGCTGAACACGAACATAAATTATCCCAGTTCAAATATCAAAATCTAGTCCTGTATGTATTAATTATTAAATTGACTCTATTATTTGATTTCTGTAAAGACCTTCATTTTATTATTTTGTGTTCATTCATTAATATTGTTTCTTGTTTGTTGTTTTCTATGAATCTCTTCTCTTATCATTAACGCAAACTTTTATTAAAATGATCTATAACATTTATTTTCGTTAATTAAAAAAACAAAACATAATTATTGGATGAAAAACTTTTTTTAAAAACTTGGAGTGCCCAAATGAAATTAAGTTGAAGTACTAAATTACTCACATAAATAAAATAAAAAGTTCAAAAGTAAATGAAAGCAAAATGAAATAAACTTAAAGCTAAATAGAAATATTAAACAAGACAAAAACTAACAAAAGCACCAAAAAATCACTAAAACTTAAAATAAAAATGTAAAAGTAAAGGCTCTTTCAAAATATTAATAAACAATTGTATTAACTTTATTATTTTTTTTATTTAATTTTATTAATAATTAATAAAAAACGTTAGTTCAATGCCAGGGTAACATTCGTTAGAGACAGTTTAATGTTTGAGGAACGTTAGCTTAAAGGGTTAGGGGTGTGTGTGTGTGTGTGTGTGTGTAATCAGTTAGCCCATGATTTACTCTCCCTCAACTCATCATAGATGTTTATAACTTTCTTCTGTCAGACGAACACAATCTGAGTTATATAAAAAAATGTCCTGGCTCTTCCAAGCTTTATAATGGCAGTGAATGGCTTTATATTTTTGAAGTCTTACAAAATGCATCCATCCATCATAAAAGTGCATCTGTCCATCTGTTTTATTGTTCCACTATAGTAATGATAATATTTACAATAATACATTGAATTTAATAGTTGTCTCTCACATTGTCCCACAGGAACATTAAAATAGTGTAGATTAGTGTACAATGTTTTATAATAATAATTTATTCTATTTAGTGTCCATTTCGTTCATTTAACATACTTAATATTGGGGGCATCCAAGTTATTTGACATATTTAAACTTTTTTTTTATGTAACGCAGTAGTTACTTTCCCTGGTAATTAGTTACTTTTATAATTATGTAACTCAGTTACTAACTCAGTTACTATTTGTGAGAAGTAACTATTAACTATAACATTACTTTTTTTAAGTAACATCCCCAACACTGGTTGAATGTTATTTAACTGTTCCCCTAACTAGTTTA
>CM060630.1:32817363-32824863 GCA_030578275.1 Meda fulgida | reverse complement strand
GGGATCTGGCCTCCCATTGGCCAAACACGTCAACGTCACGTTACTGCCCTCGTTCACAGTGATGTCCTCTGACACTTTATAGATGATCGCAGGAACTGAAAGAGAAAAACCAGAGCAGAACATGAGCGGAGGGATGCTGGAAGATTCGTGTTCAGATACATGTCTCTTCAGTCCGCCTGACCTCGTGATGTACGCTCATAATAAACTCTGTGTTTAATGAGGATCTTGCAGAGCATCAATAAAGTCAAACGCATGTGAAAATATCACACACACATCATCTGTTACGGGCCGCAGACACTCTCATCCATTACACCAACACTTGTTTGATCAATGCACACACAATCCCACATATTCATCAAACCCATGCACCATTTAATGACGCTCTTTGTCATTTTCTTGATTTACTGAGATCAAGACTGAAACAAACTCAGAGCTGCAGCTTCAGCAAAGCAAACCTGCAATAAATCAGACAGAGAGACGTTTATTCCGTCTGTGAACATTCATCCGTTCAGTCACCCCGCCCCTTAAATAACAAACCCCACCCATTCAATCTCAAACCCCGCCCCCTCAGTCTCAAACTCCACCCCCTCAGTCTCAAACTCCGCCCAGGCCCCTCCCCCACCGCTCTGAGGAGTTCCGTTCCATAAAGGAATTATGCAAATCAGGTTACACGCCTACAACATTTATACTGATCACAATGTGCACAGAGCTCTTTGTGGTAAAGGTACAGTGGAAATGACTACAGAATACGAAATTCATTACAGCCTGAACTGACATCATATAATATGACTGCTGGGGAAAAAGTAACCGTTGAATGAGAGAGCATTAAAGCATCCCGCAGAAGAAGCTCAGAGCTGTTCAGGACGAGATGAAGACCGTAGGTTAGTAGATAGACGAGGTGAAGACCTCATGTCCTCGACAGTAGTAAATGTTAGTAAATGGACAGTCGTCAGTGTCTGATAAATGATGTTCACTTGGTGGCAGATTGAGTCTGTTCCTCACAGCAGTGGCTCTAGACTCCATTCTCTCTCTCTCACTCTCTCTCTCTCTCTCTCTCTCTCTCTCTCTCTCTCTCTCTCTCTCTCTTTGTGTTCTCCTTAACCAATCACTGTTGCTTTTTTAAAACACACACACTCTCTCTCCTCAGAGCGGCTCGGCTCTGTCTTTCTCTCTAACATGCATGAAATTGGAATTGTAGTTGAAGCAGGACTGACAAGAAAATACATGTTTCTCCAAGCCCAACAAGAATAGACTCATAACCGCACCCCCCCCCCCCACCAACCCCCCCCCCCCCCCCCCCCCACACACACACACACACAGGCTTTGTTCGCTCTCTTCGCTGCTTTGGAGGCAGAGGTGGAAATAGGAGAGTGGAACGTTGGTTATAGGGTTATATACAGTTATATATACATATACAGTATATACAACTGGCCTGCCTTCATCAGTGCTCGTCTCTAGACTACTACTGTTCATTCTGTGATAGGAGCAGCGTTTGAAATTAACTTTTTCACCCACCGGCCAATTTGGCTACAAAATTGTTAAGTTACTGGCCATTCAGAACTTCTACTAGCCAAAAAAAAGAAAAAAGAAAAGAAGATATTAACCAGATTCACTACGTCACAGCTTATATATATGCGGTTATGAGTCTATTCTTGTTGGGCTTGGAGAAACATGTATATAATTTGGATTTCATACATTAATATCTTATTCAAACAAAATCCTGTCATCCAACATCTCCTTTCTCTTTCATCCTCATCACCAAAAATGTGTTTAGGTGGACAGATCAAAACAGGACAAAGAACATTAAAAACATGAAGGATGTTGGAAAATAACAATGTTAAACACGACTCAATGCCAGTCAACGCGACTCAACACAGCAAAACACGACTCAGAGCATCGAGTCGTGTTTAGTCGCGTTGAGTCGCGTTGAGTGAAGGAAGGGGATCTGGGGCTCGACTCATGCCTGCTGAACGGTTAGGGTTCGAGAAGAGCCAACGAAAGCCACCGCAGAACTGAAACGCACAGCGGCGTTTCATGAATGAATCTGGGGCTTTGAACAAATCGTGAGAGTCAATGATTCAATGACTCATTCATAAATAATCCGATGGCTCACTCAATAAGACAGTCACTAACTGCATCCTACTGATGGTTTTAGCCTCATATTTTAATTGATCACTTCGCTTTTACCATCAATACATATTTCATTTTTTATAAAAAAAAATGTATTTATTATTTATTTTCTAAAGATATTTAAGGGGGCAAATGCTGTCCCTGAAAGGAAAAGGTGTGCCTGCAGTGGAAGAGAGGGGGAACGCAGAAGGATGTTAACACACCGTTGCTCTACTGTGTCAGACTCTGCGAGAGCAGATTGAAGATTATCGCAAATTACAACCACACACACTCTAACAAACACATACACACGCGCACACACATGCGCACACACACACACACACACACACACACTTTGAAAGCCACGTCACTAGCATCTGTAAAACCGCATTCTTCCATCTTAAAAATATATCTAAAAATGCGGAACAATTAGTTCATGCGTTCATGACATCAAGGCTACATTATTGTAATGCTCTACTGGGTGGTTGCCCTGCACGCTTAATTAACAAACTACAGCTGGTCCAAAATGCAGCAGCTCGAGTTCTTACCAGAACCAGGAAGTATGACCATATTAGCCCGGTTCTGTCAACACTGCATTGGCTGCCTATTAAACATCGTATTCATTTTAAAATATTGCTGATTACTTACAAAGCACTAAATGGTTTAGCTCCGCAGTGCTTGAGCGAGCTCTTAACACATTATAGTCCCCAAAACTTGGAACAGTCTTCCTAACATTGTCCGGGAAGCAGACACACTCTGTCAGTTCAAAACTAGATTAAAAACACATCTCTTTGATCTAGCATTCATATAGAACACTATACATTCCTATTATTCAAATCAGTTAAATGATTATTAGGCTGCATAGATTAGGTTAGCCGGAACCGAGAACACTTCCTATAACACCATGTGTTCCTGCCACTGTTGCCTTGGCTTTTGGCTTGCTTAGTTGGGGACATTTAATATTCAACAATATTATTAATCTGACTGACGTCTTAATCTTGGTAGACGATGACGCAATTTTCTTCTAGAAAACAAACTTTGTTGTATTATTTTCATGTTATCACTGTGAAGCTGCTTTGATACAATCTGTATTGTAAAAAGCGCCATATAAATAAAGGTGACTTGACTTGACTTCAACACACACACACACACACACACACACACACACACACACACACACACACACACACACACACACACACACACACACACACACACACACACACACGTACACTCTAACAAACACCCACACACTTGTATTTGTATTGATTTCTCTTTCTCTCTTTTGTGCTTTTGTTTCTATTTGTTGACAAGGAGTGAGCAGATCAGCACCAGATCTCATTCAACACCCGTGCCTTTGAGTAAAAATGACAAAAGAGTCATGATCACGACATGTTAATGTTTGTTTATGCAGTGGTTTCGGAATAAACACACCTTGGGGTTTGTCTATTGTTGTTGCTGATGTATTATTGCCCTGTTCTGAGAGAATGCACTGTTTCAGCGCTAGATCACTCAAAACTCGTATTAAGTGTGTGCCTGTGACTGATCCCTGTGTTACAAGCGGACAATCTGATTCAAACGCGCTGTGTTGTAGGTAGCAACCACTTAGCTTTAGGGTTAGGGTTAAGGAATATTTATAATCTGTTTTGTAAACTCATTGCACCTTTTCAATTAAAACATACTTAACGTTCATATTTCTGCTTCTTGGTTGTTTCTGCTACTTGCACCCATGGCAACAGTTGTATCTCACTTAAATGTTGCGCAATCATCCCGTTGACATCTTCAAGCATGTAACACACACACACGTACGCACGCACACACACACACACACATACTCTCACACACACGCACACACACACACACACACACACACACACACACACACACACACACACACACACACACACATTCACACATATATTGTGTCTGTGTTGAGGATCGTCAGAGCGAACGCTTCCTTCCTGTCTAAAATGCACACCAGAACAATAAACCACACGAGTTTGATCGATTCTGAAGATAAACGACATTTGGCTGTAATTTATTTAGTCAGGAGCCGTCCTTTATTTTGTGCTGCGTCGCAGAGCTGCTTGTATTAATCTTGAGGAAAACTTGCACAGCCAACTGGATCTTCTCTAATTGTATAGAGATTTATGATTTTGCAAAAACAAAACTGCACCATACAATACAAAGACTAATGAACATGTTCCTGCATGGAAAACAAGAATGGGCGTTTTTCTGGTCCCGGGAGGCGGCGGGAAGTGAAGAACATGAGCACCAGTATAACCTGCATGTGTGACTTAGTAGAGCTTCAAAACGGCTTTACAGAAAATCATGTTAATGCTTATCAGAGAATCTAAACAATGGTCGAGAAATGCTTAAAGCCAAGCTGAGTGCACTGCATTGTGGGATGCAGCATCTCATGCATGCATTATGACAATCGCAGAAGATCATCCCAGTGTATCACACATACAGAGCATCTGCAGTACATAGTAAATATTCAGCAGCAAAACTTTCTGTACACTCTCATGCAAAAACGCACACTTAAAGACAACTTAATATGCTTTATTTCATGATCATCAGTGTTGCTGTTTGATAATGAAAAAGCTCCAGTTCTTCTCTATATCAGTGTCAGTGTTTCTGAACTCCTGAAACGCCTCCACTGTAGTCTTGAGATTCTTCTGGGAACGAACATGCCACAATATTCCTCATTATAATAATTTATACTCAGAATAAAGGGGCTGGGCCTGGTGGAGTTAGTTAGTAGTGTGTTGAAACCATAGTCTGTATAAAAATATGGATGCAGTGTCCGTGACTTCACCCGTTGTTTCTGAAGAGCGTTTTTAAAGCCCAAAGTGGGCGCTGAGTCGGTCGTCGCCATCTTGGCCGGAGCGAGGCGGATTAGCTGAGGTGACGTGACGCTAACGCTAGCAGACAAACAGCTAGTAGTGACAGCAGCAGCAATCCACCTGTCACTCAAGTGGCCACGCCCTTAATTATCCACAACTTTAAGGCTTCATATAATTTAAACGTCTGCGCATCATTTCCGAAAAACAATTGAAGCACTCGACCAATCACAACACACTGCTCTAGCCGACCAATCAGAGGACAGTGTGCTTTTCAGAAGGAGGGGCTTCATAGAGACCGGAACGAAACAGAGCGTTATTGACAGACTGGGAAGAGAGGAGCCGCAACAATGGAGAATATGAGAAAAATAATCAACATTCAAGCAGGAAAACCTGTTCTAGTAGAGCCTGAAACATCAAGACTTAAGAAAGGGTGTGATATGGCTTTTATAAATAATCATGCAAGCAGGTGAGAGTATTTCTGTCCAGACTCTAAGAGACACACATTCTTGTCAGCAGAGGCAGAGTAACGAGAGTGAAATTAACGCTGGATAATTAAGGAGAGCCAAACAAACGGCCGACATGTTCACACGTCTATGGATTAAATAACTTCACTGTTACAGATCGTCCCTTGCAGGGATTAGCAGAGTGTGACGAGAGCGTTGACATGAGAATACCTGCACAGATGACAGAGACACAGTGGCTCTCACACACAAACACACACACACACACACACACCCACACACACACATACAAACACACTCACAGATGACAGAGACACGGCGGCTCTCACACACTCACACACAAACACACACGCTCATAGATGACAGAGACACGGCGGCTCTCACACACTCACAAACACACACACACACACACACACTCACAGATGACAGAGACACGGCGACTCTCACTGGAGTGAACAACACTCATGCTAGAGGAACAACACACACCTCACACACACCTCACACTA
Source organism: Meda fulgida (assembly GCA_030578275.1). Taxonomy (NCBI): domain Eukaryota; kingdom Metazoa; phylum Chordata; class Actinopteri; order Cypriniformes; family Leuciscidae; genus Meda; species Meda fulgida. The sequence goes on along the minus strand of CM060630.1, from coordinate 32,818,941 downwards.
ACTCGTCTGTGTGACATGATAATATTAGATCCTCAGCCATTAAAATGTTTCTGGCTTCACAGAGAGATCATTGGTACTGTACTATCATACTTCATATTCAGTCATATTAATGATCTGACTGCACTGACGCAATCAGATGAGAACAAAAACAAAACTTGAACTGAAATTATCTAAATAATGACACTATTATCTTTTTAGAGCAGCTAAAACTGAAGTTGTTTAATAACGGATGAACTTTACACACAAACAGAATGGTGATGAGACACTTGTGATGTTTTTGGGCCATATCGCACACCCACACACCTAATTCATCTGATCTGGGAGTGTGTGACTGGAGTGAGTGATGGAAGTGTGTGACAGGAGCGTGTGACGGGAGTGTGTGAAGGGAGCGTGTGACGGGAGTGTGTGATGGGAGTGTGTGACGGGAGCGTGTGACGGGAGTGTGTGAAGGGAGCGTGTGACGGGAGTGTGTGATGGGAGTGTGTGACTGGAGTGAGTGATGAGAATGTGTGACGGGAGCGTGTGACGGGAGTGTGTGAAGGGAGCGTGTGACGGGAGCGTGTGACGGGAGTGAGTGACGGGAGTGTGTGACGGGAGTGTGTGATGGAAGCGAGAGAGGGGAGTGTGTGATGAGAATGTGTGACAGGAGCGTGTGACGGGAGTGTGTGAAGGGAGTGTGTGATGGGAGCGAGTGAGGGGAATGTGTGTCGGGAGAGTGTGACGGGAGTGTGTGATGGGAGCGAGTGAGGGGAGTGTGTGACGGGAGCGAGTGACGGGAGTGTGTGACTGGAGTGAGTGATGAGAATGTGTGACGGGAGTGTGTGACGGGAGCGTGTGATGGAAGCGAGAGAGGGGAGTGTGTGACGGGAGCGAGTGACGGGAGTGTGTGACGGGAGCGAGTGAGGGGAGCGTGTGACGGGAGCGAGTGAGGGGAGCGTGTGACGGGAGGGAGTGACGGGAGTGTGTGACGGGAGTGTGTGACGGGAGTGTGTGACGGGAGTGTGTGACGGGAGTGTGTGATGGGAGCGAGTGAGGGAAATGTGTGTCGGGAGAGTGTGACGGGAGTGTGTGATGGGAGCGAGTGAGGGGAGTGTGTGACGGGAGCGTGTGACGGGAGTGTGTGATAGGAGCGAGTGAGGGGAGGGTGTGACGGGAGCGTGTGATGGGAGCGTGTGACGGGAGCGTGTGATGGGAGTGTGTGATGGGAGTGTGTGATGGGACCGAGTGAGGGGTATGTGTGTCGGGAGAGTGTGACGGGAGTGTGTGATGGGAGCGAGTGAGGGGAGTGTGTGACGGGAGCGAGTGTGTGAAGTGAGCGAGTGAGGGGAGTGTGTGACGGGAGCGAGTGAGGGGAGTGTGTGAGGGGAGTGTGTGACGGGAGCGAGTGAGGGGAGTGTGTGACGGGAGCGTGTGACGTGAGCGAGTGAGGGGAGTGTGAGACGGGAGCGAGTAATGGTTGTTTGTGACGGGAGCGAGTGAGCGGAGTGTGTGATGCGAGCGAATGACGGTCAAAGTGTGGGGGGGCAAGAGTGAGGGGAGTGTGTGGGAGGGTCCTGCAAGGAATTAACAGAAGATGAG
>CM060630.1:32792363-32814863 GCA_030578275.1 Meda fulgida | reverse complement strand
TTACAAACACAACTGAAACGCTCTCATACATACAACTGAAAATATTACGCTCACACACACAACTGAAATGCTCTCATACATATAACTGAAAATATTACGCTCACACACACAACTGAAATGCTCACACACACACAACTGAAATGCTCTCATACATACAACTGAAAATATTACGCTCAAACACACAAATGAAGTGCTCACACACACACAACTGAAATGCTCTCATACATACAACTGAAAATATTACGCTCACGCACACAACTGAAATGCTCTCACAAACACAACTGAAATGCTCTCACACACACAACTGAAATGCTCACACACACACACACAACTGAAATGCTCTCACACACACAACTGAAATAATCTCACACACACAACTGAAATGCTCTCACACACACACAACTGAAATTGTTCCCCCCCAACGCTAATGAAATACGCAACAAGCTTAAAATGTTTACATTCATTGAAGTAACAAGTAGTATCAGTATAGTAAAAAGCTGTATCTAACTATGTATCTAAATACAAACTATCTAGACATCAAATAACAGCAAGTTCAAAAATAAAGAAAATAAAAGTGCAGCTGTCATAACTTGCATAAAATTTAAAAATAGAGAAAATAAAAGTGCAGTTGTGTCAAAATTTGTATCAAGTTCAAAAATAGAAAATAAATAAAAGTGCCACTCGTCATAGCATTAGCACCCCCTGCAGGCCCGGATTAAGAATTCAGAGGCCCCTGGGCACAATGTCTTGTAGGGCCCCACAACCCACCCCACCTCACCCCACCCCAACCCCCACAATCAAGCTTTTGAATTTTTAGATACTATTTGCTGGTAACACCTCTAGCGAGCAACTAGCTGGTATACTAAGCAAGCACATGGTGCCTCACCTTTACCATTCCAGCTATATGAATCAAATTCTTCCATAATTAACACACAAACACAACCACACACCCATTAATGTTTCCTTCCTGTCTGTCTCTCTCTTCCTCTCCTGTCCTCTACTCCTCAGCTCTCCAGGGGATGAAAATGTTGCAGTTCTAGGATACTATCCACAAACAAATTGCTTTCAACTTATGTGTGAAAAATTCAGAATTTAACGAATGTGCAGCAATTTGTACAAATAGAGACATTTTTGTGAATAAAATTTTTAATTTTGTATTAGTGATCATAATTTGCGCATGCAACAAAGAGGATGTAGCAGGTGACGCGTGCATTTATTGACGTCTTTTCTGCTTCAATCTAATTTTAGTGTATTCGGCTATGCTTAACGTGTAATTAAACGCGTTGAGTTGGCTCATCAGATTTTTTTTGTACATAGTTGGCTATTATTAGTATGATTTTTACTGTCTGTTAATAACACTGTCCGTCTCTTTATGTTAAGGTTTGTATTCATTTCGATATGCCAGAGGGCAGAATAAGACAGGCATGCATTGTAGTTCTCTACTAATTCATACTTTTCTAAAACGTTTCATAATGGCAATTAACTTATTTAGCAATTACACTAGTATTTTGCTAGTTTTGTTGCCAGTGTTGCTCAAATGCACGTGGACGTGTCACCAGTACCTGCATGTGTTGGAAAAAGGGAGAAGAGCGAGTTCGGCAAAAGGCGGATTTGAACTTGAGTCGAACGCGTCAAAAGCTTCATGCACCTCTCGCCTTACGCCCTACACCACAGTAGCTGTTTAACAGTAAGTGTCTTTTCGTTCAAAACACAGGCACGTAGTGCAAATATATGCTCCATTATCGTAAATGTTAAAAAAAGAAAAGAAAAAAAATTCTTCCCCTCGCTTGGGCCCCAAGTGCACATGGGCCCCTGTGCCCGTGCCCATATTGCTCAATGGGTAATCCGGGCCTGACCCCGTGGTTGGGGGCTGTGGACTAACATAATATTGTACTTAAAAACGTGACATAAAAAAAAGTATATATTACATATATTAAAATAGACATAACATTTGATATGGGATTAAAATGATGGGCAGTGTATAAGATATAAACTAATAATTAATTATTTTAATATTCCTTTGTTCCGATCAGAGCATGTAAGCAGAGAGAGAGCATTTCTGAATATTCCTCACTCGCTCATTCCGCTCAGGCGCGCTCAACCAAGAATGTCCTGCTGGCTCTAAAATATGTGGAATAAGGGCTGTCTCCGACTAAAGTTTTTTTTTCTAGTCGACTAGTAGCTGTTCATTTAAGCCATTAGTGGACAAATCGCCCCTTTATATTGATTTAATTAATCAAATAGGCTATACAGGATAATGGGCGTTATATTGCCGCACTCGAGCGCACGAGCGCACGAGCGCACGCATAAAGCTTGCCACAAAGAACCGGTAATGATTATGAATGTGTAAAAAATAGCAATGAGAAATTTAATTGTTTAATAAACTGGTGTTTTCTGTGTTGCTGCAAAGATGAAGTTGACGATGCGGACTCGCCATCAACGAATACAGATATAAAGGCATAAAAAGGAAAATTTCCTCCTGTTTGGCGCGCGCCCCGTTACGTCTCTATTCCCCACCAGTGGAGCGCGCCCCCGTCACCTCTCTATTCCCCACCAGTGGGGCGCGCCCCGTCACGTCTCTATTCCCCACCTGTGGAGCGCGCCACCGTCACGTCTCTATTCCCCACCAGTGGGGCGCGCCCCCGCCACGTCTCTATTCCCCACCTGTGGAGCGCGCCAACATCACGTCTCTATTCCCCACCAGTGGGGCGCGCCACCGTCACGTCTCTATTCCCCACCAGTGGGGCACGCCCCCGCCACGTCTCTATTCCCCACCAGTGGAGCGCGCCACCGTCACGTCTCTATTCCCCACCAGTGGGGCGCGCCACCATCACGTCTCTATTCCCCACTAGTGGGGCGCGCCCCCGTCACGTCTCTATTCCCCACCAGTGGGGCGCGCCCCCGTCACGTCTCTATTCCCCACCAGTGGGGCGCGCCCCCGTCACGTCTCTATTCCCCACCAGTGGGGCGCGCCACCGTCACGTCTCTATTCCCCACCAGCAGGGCACGCCCCACACTTTGAGAACCGCTGGTGTAGCGCGATTGGCGGGCGAACGAACGGTCAACTTCGGTCGCTTGTATTGTGAAAGGTGTGCTTTTGTATTATGCTTTCTTTCAACAGCTTATAGTTCTTCGTCTTGAGGTGCACTACTGCCACCAACTGGAGTGGGGACTTTAACCACCTTCCGTTTCAACTGAAATGTCCTTCCGTTTCAACTGAAATGCCTGCATACAACATACTGAAATGCTTTTCATTTGTGTGAGTGAGAGCGTTTCAGTTGAGTTTGTAAAAGCATTTCGCTTGTATGTGTGTGAGCATTTCAGTTGTGTGTGTGAGAGCATTTCAGTTGTGTGTGTGCGTTTCATTTGTGTGTGTAAAAGCATTTCACTTGTATGTATGAGAGCATTTCAGTTGTGTGTGTGTGAGCGTTTCAGTTGTGTGTGTGTGGAATATTTTCAGTTGTATGTGTGTGAGCATTTCACTATAGTATGTGAATTTGGTTTCATGTGTATGTGAGAGGAAAAGTACATGTATGTGCATGGTAATTCTCAATAATGTCCCTAGGGGCACCTCATACGTTTGTGTGTATCTGTGTAAGCGCTCGCTGAAGAGCATCATTGATGTATATATTTACACATTTTTTTAAAACGATGATCATTGTAGCCAATCAAAGACATGAGCGTGTCACATTTTTTTAAATTTCAGTACAGACTTGGTACACACACACTTAAACACACACACACTCACTTACACAGACACACACCTACACACACACTTAAACACACACACACTTACACAGACACACACTCGCACACACACACACGCACACACGTACACACCCACGCACGTACACACACACACACTCACTCACACACACACACACACACACACACACACACTCACTTAAACACACACTCACTTACAGACACACACACACACACACGCACGCACGCACGTACACACACACACACACTCACTCACTCACGCATGCACGCACGCACGCATTCACTCTCACACACACAGACTCACTTACACACACACACACACACACACTAACACACACACCCACACTCACATGAGATCTGTTGTGATTCACACTGAACAAACACTTCATTAAGACACATGAAGGACAGACACTCATACAGTTACAATACATAATTCAAGTGTGACTCATATCATCACACAAGCAGCAAAAAACACGAGTTACTTGATGCTGGACAGGTTAAATGTCTGTGTCTACAGCAGGGCAGTTTAAATTCACCATGAAATTAAAACAGGCAATTCTTGTTTTTGTTGGAATATTGCAGTGTCTATTCTGAATGATTGATGGGTGCATATCATGTGTTAATAATCATGAATCAGAAGAACTTCCCCTCATCTCTTCTTTCCTCTGATGACGATGGCGGGGCAACCTGTCACTCACATGAGATCCACCAATAGCAAACCACAACCATCCAACCATCCAATCAATTCCTCACAGACACAATCAAGCCCCGGCCACATGTGTTCTTGTTCCAGAAGCGTTATTTCTCAATGTTCTCTGAATGTTCAAAACATCCAATTTTTTTATTGTGTTAGGAGTGTGTGCACTAACATTACATTGTATCATTCTTCAAACACTATAAGAATGTTACTTTTGAATGTTCTCTGAACGTTCTGAAACAAGTAGTTACATTTACAAAATGTTAGACGGATGTCCAACTGAAATGTTTCAGGTAAAAATGCTCCATGAAAGATGTATAAATAATGTTTTTGTGCTATTGTTCTGAGAACATTATTAAAGACCAGATCACTTTGAAAGAATGTTAAATTAATGTTACTGGAAGAACGTTTGTTCATGACTTGGAGAATCTTGCCAGAACGTTCTCTGTTGGATTAACTTCCGACAGCAAACAATCATCATTAAAGTCATCAATCAGAGACTCTTGTGGTCAGGACAAGCTTTCATACAGACAGGAAATCCTCACATGAGTTACACATAAGAATATAACAACCAGACATCAGTGATTCTCTGAGGAGAGAAGGAGCTTCATGTAGAAAGACTTGCGTTGAATTCATACTAAAACATTGCGTACGGACAAAGCTGTAAATGTGCGTACGCACAAAAAAAAGCAGATGTATGAATCTCTGCTTACAAAGGATCCCACGCATATTCTCTTTGTACATCCCAATTAACGTAAAAATGAGCGCACATGCACGAGCACAACGCCCCACCCAGTCTCATCCCTTAATTAAATACATATAAATATGGTAATGAGTCCACTTTGGCAAAAGAAAGGAGTAAGAAAATGGCTAAAGCAAGCGGCAAGAAGCGAAACTTTACAGAAAGTGAATGGGAGGTGCTACTAGCAGAGGTAGAAACGAGAAAAAAAAATATTTAACAGAGAGTTGCCTCAATTATGGGTGACACTTTACTCTCTGGAGTAGTATCTGCTGCAGTGGGAGACTCGGATTTACTACAGGACTGCCACGAAGGTAACCAATATTATCTGCACATTTATTGAATGGAAATGTTTCTGATTCAGATATGCAAATTCTTCTTCAGATGGCGCCTTTATAGCAATGTGTGTGTCGATGTGCAGTCGATCGCTCCGATTACAGTAGGAAAACCGGCTATCGCTGCAAATTGCGTTTTAATGTTTGGCTGGTCAACTGCATCATATGGGAACGTTATATACCTGGTAGACATGCGGATGATCCCGACCCATACCGCTGGCATTGCGCGGCTCAAAGACGACTGGCTTATTCCTGAACGGTCTGCCAGTCAAGTCAAGTCAAGTCAAGTGTATTTATATAGCGCTTTTCACAATATAAATTGCATCAAAGCAGCTTCACAATATCAATCAAATAACATAATGTTTGTTTCTTAGTGAAAAAACATCCACGTTTGGTAGGGCTGATCAATGGTATTAATGCTTGGCTAAATATTTTGAATATCAGTTCCCTTTGGAAAGAACCAGTTGCCAGGAAACCAAGTGTTGTCAGCACCTGCAAGGGACCGTTGTATTTACCCATTGTATTGCGTGGCTCCTCGCCGTCTCTCTCTCTAGATTCGGACCCAACTCAGCACAGAGCTCCAAGAGGATAGCCCTTGGAAATCTGAAACGGCTGATAAGCCAGTCATCATCCTGGGCCAGAAAATCATTGTGGTCCCTAAAAATTCGTTCTCTTCGGATTCTACCATTAGCAATGTCCTCTAATAGGGCCAAAGCTGCCATTGCCATAGACTAAGAAAATGGAAATGGATTGCTCGCCATGGATTGCTCGTGTCTGCCTTCCTGCCTGCTGTGAGTTTGTTTGCGTCGAGGCTGTAAGCTCTACGCCTCGTATTAGCTTTGTATTTCTTTCTGTTTTGAACCATCATTTACTATCATTCCTAGTTGTTTATATTACTAAATATAGTTTACCCACCATCTCAGATTAACCTTACATCGCTAGCTTCTGTTATTGTTAGCACAGCACGCGTGTTTACGCGCCACCCGCGCTCATTTATTTATTATTTATTTTCTCTCGCGCGCCCGCGCCTTTGAGTTCATAAAAGCCCAGGTAAGTAAGAATCAGTCAACACAAACGGTGAGTAATGTCTTGTCCTGTTATTGTCACCTGTGTCACATGTTATATGTTTAGTGTAGCCTTCTCCGATGGCAATATAGGATTTATTTGTGATAAATGCAAGGAGACAGTCAGGCTGACGGAGAAGATTTCAGAGCTAGAGACACGCATCCAAACTTTAATTGAGGATAGTAAGGATAGTACTAGAGCTTTAGATACTATTTTGGATGCGCCTAGCATAGTGAACTCTGTACATGATTCGGTTCCGGCTGAAGTAGAGCCCACGCAGCAGGGCAGATGGGTGACCGTGAGAGATCGCTCTAGTCGCGGATTAAAAAACCACTCTTCCGTTCCGATTACCATAACAAATCGATTTGCCCCAGTCACTGAAACACCCACTGAGAATTCTGTTGATTGTGCCCTGGTAATTGGTGATTCGATCACACGGAACGTGAAAATAGAGACACCAGCCACCATAGTCACATGTTTGCCGGGAGCCAGAGCGCCTGACATCAAAGCAAATTTAAAAGTGCTGGCTAATGCTAATCGTAAATTCTCTAAGATCATTATTCATGTCGGCACTAATGATGTTCGACTCCGCCAGTCGGAGATCACCAAAATTAATATTAAAGAGGTGTGTAAACTCGCAAGTACGATGTCAGGCACTGTAATTTTCTCTGGCCCCCTTCCTGTTCGCAGGAGTGATGAGATAGTTAGCAGATTGGCCTCACTCAATGGTTAAATCCCATCACATAGAGCCTCTTTCACCTAGATATCATCATATAGAGACTGTGTCTGTTCCCCGAATTTGGAAATCCAAAAACGTCAGGTAAAAAATTTAATTGATGTTCAACAAATAAAAAACAGATATAATACAGATGAATAAATGATAAAGCTTGGGTTGCTGAATATTCGATCCCTTACTTCAAAATCGCTCATAGTTAATGATATGATTTCAAGTTATAATCTAGATGTGCTGTGTTTGACAGAAACCTGGCTAAAACCAAACGATTACATTACTTTAAATGAGTCAACCCCACAAGATTACTGTTATAAACATGAACCTCGTCTAAAACGCAAAGGGGGAGGTGTTGCTGTAATTTATAGTAGTATTTTCAAAACCACTAAGAAATCTATTTTTAAATATACTTCTTTTGAAGTGTTGCTGCTTAATGTAAAAATATATAGTGTAAACGATAAATCACGTTTGAGATTTCTGCTGGCTACTGTATACAGGCCACCAGGGCACCATAAAGATTTTATCAAAGAATTTGCGGACTTTCTATCAGAATTAGTATTGGCTAACGATAAAGTACTAATTGTTGGTGATTTTAATATACATGTAGATAATGAAAAAGATGCATTGGGATTGGCACTTAAAGACATTGTAAACTCAATTGGAGTTAGACAACACGTGTCAGGACCCACTCATTGTCGTAATCATACTCTAGATCTAATATTATCACATGGAATAGATGTTGATGCCGTTGAAATTCTGCAGCAGAGCGATGACATCTCAGACCATTATCTAGTCTCATGTAAATTACATTTAGCCAAGGCTGCAAAGCCGACTCCGTGTTATAAATATGTTAGACCTATAACTTCTGCCACTAAAGATTGCTTTATCAATAATCTTCCTAATAAGTTTCATCATCTCAGCATCCCGGATAGCTTAGAAGAACTCGATATTGCAACAGAAACTTTTAACTCTCTCTTTTCCAGCACTTTAGACGCAGTTGCTCCGTTGCGCTTAAAGAAGATTAAAGAAAATAGTCCAACGCCGTGGTACAACGAGCACACTCAGGCCCTTAAGAGAGCAGCCAGAAAAATGGAGCGCAACTGGAAGAAAACAAAACTAGAGGTATTTCGGATTTCATGGAAAGAGAGCTCGATTGCTTACAGAGAGGCTTTAAAAGCTGCTAGATCTGCTTATTTTTCAACCCTATTAGAAGAAAATAAACATAATCCTAGGTATTTATTTGAAACAGTGGCTAAACTAACGAAAAAGAAAGCTTCAAGCACAGAAGTTTCCAAGCAACACAGCAGTAATGACTTTATGAACTTCTTCACTTATAAGATTGATAATATCAGGGACAAAATTATAACTATGCAACCGTCTACTACAGTATTGCATCAGGGAGTGCATTGTAGTCTCCCTGAGGAAAAATTGTATTCATTTGTTGCTATAGGAGAGGAAGAATTCTGCAAGCTCGTTAATTCATCTAAATCGACAACTTGTATGTTAGACCCTATACCGACTAAGCTACTGAAAGAGATGCTTCCAGAGATCATAGATCCTCTTCTTAATATCATTAATTCGTCTTTGTCTCTAGGATATGTACCAAAAACCTTTAAGCTGGCTATGATAAAACCGCTTGTTAAAAAAACGCAATTTGATCCTTCAGAATTAGTCAATTACAGGCCGATCTCAAATCTGCCTTTTCTGTCAAAGATATTAGAAAAAGCAGTATCCTCACAACTGTGTTCCTTTCTTGAAAGAAATGATATCTGCGAGGATTTTCAGTCAGGATTTAGACCGCACCATAGTACTGAGACAGCTCTCATTAGAGTTACAAATGATTTACTTTTATCATCCGATCGTGGTTGTATCTCTCTATTAGTGTTACTTGATCTTAGTGCTGCATTTGACACAATTGACCACAACATTCTTTTAAATAGACTGGAAAACTATGTTGGCATTAGTGGAATTGCACTATTATGGTTTAAATCATACTTATCTGACCGTTATCAGTTTGTAGCAGTAAATGAAGAGATGTCTTATCGATCACAAGTTCAGTATGGCGTACCACAAGGCTCAGTACTAGGACCGCTGCTGTTCACTCTGTACATGCTACCATTAGGACATATCATTAGGAAACATGGAATTAGCTTTCATTGTTATGCCGATGATACTCAGCTGTATATTTCTTCAAAACCTAACGAAACTTACCAATTCACAAAATTAACGGAATGCATAGCTGATATAAAAAATTGGATGACTAGTAATTTCCTACTACTAAACTCTGAAAAAACAGAGATTCTAATTATTGGACAAAAAACTTCCACACGTAATAACCTAGAATACTGTCTAACACTTGATGGCTGCTCTGTTAAGTCTTCGTCGTCGGTTAGGAACCTGGGTGTGCTCTTTGATAGCAATCTTACATTTGAAAGTCATGTGTCTAGTATCTGTAAAACCGCATTTTTCCATCTTAAAAATATATCTAAATTACGACTCATTAACAAATGCGGAACAATTAGTTCATGCTTTCATGACAACAAGACTAGATTATTGTAATGCTCTACTGGGTGGTTGCCCTGCACGCTTAATAAATAAACTACAGCTGGTCCAAAACGCAGCCGCTCGAGTTCTTACTAGAGTCAGGAAATATGACCATATTAGCCCGGTTCTGTCAACACTGCATTGGCTGCCTATTAAACATCGTATAAATTTTAAAATATTGTTGATTACTTACAAAGCACTAAATGGTTTAGCTCCGCAGTACTTGAGCGAGCTCTTAACGCATTATAGTCCTTCACGTCTATTGCGATCTCAAAATTCGGGCCAGTTGATAATACCTAGAATATCAAAATCGCCTGCTGGCGGTAGATCCTTTTCCTATTTAGCACCAAAACTCAGTCTCTACACTAAAAACACATCTCTTTGACCTAGCATACACATAATATATTATAGACTTCTATAATTCAATGTTAGGCTGCATAGATTAGGTCAGCCGGAACTGGGAACACTTCCCTTAAATCTTGATGTACTCGTTACATCATCATAAGAAGAATGGCATCTACGCTAATTTTAGTGTCTTTGTTTATCCCGAGGTTTTCCCGCAGCCGACCGGATCCAGGCCGTATCCAGATCTGACTAGGAGCTTTGCCTGGACCCGATGACAACGCAGTGCTGAAGTGCCAACTAGCCTCTCCCTATGGAGGATCCCTTTCCCACTCTACAGATAAAATGTTGTGATTCCGGTTCGCGTACCCACCCCGAAGTGATAAAATAAAACAAAATTCTGTATCAAATTACAGTTACTGTAAATCCGGCCTCTAGTTCATAAACGCCAGAGGAGAACTGGCCCCCGACTGAGCCTGGGTTCTCCCAAGGTTTTTTTTTCTCCATTAGGTCACCTGATGGAGTTTTAGGACAACAGTAGGTCACTTGATGGAGTTTTTCGGTTCCTTGCCACTGTTGCCTTTGGCTTCTTCAGTTGGGGATATTCAAAATAATTAACCAAGCATTAATACCATTGATCAGCCCTACCAAACGTGGATGTTTTTTCACTAAGAAACAAACATTGTTATGTTATTTGATTGATATTGTGAAGCTGCTTTGATGCAATTTATATTGTGAAAAGCGCTATATAAATACACTTGACTTGACTTGACTTGACTAAGGGTTGTATCAATTTGCATATGCTTTTATATGTTCTTACTTAATTGCATAATTGATAGAATATTCCCATAAGGCTTGTGTGAGAATATATGTAAATTATTTTATAAATTGCAAATTAATAGCAATGCTTCCCACAGGTCGTTGTGTAATGTTTGCAACTTAACTTCATTGCCTGTAAGAGTCGCCAACGGACAAAAACTATGAGAAATGTACGTACGCCAGACATGAAATTGGCGTGGAGGAACGCACATTCTCACGTTAATTTCACTGTTAGTACATCCGACCGTGAGCGTGAAAGCTGGCGTACGCAAAGTTTTTGTGCGTACGCAAGATTGATACATGAGGCTCCAGATCTCTGACAGATCGACTGACATGAAGACGTTTACGAGTCTCTGAAGTTCTCCAGCTCGGACGGATCGAGTTGAGGCGATTCCTCCGGTCTGTGCTTCCACACACATGTGGAATTCATTCTTACTTTCATTTCCGGTTTGTTAATGCAGTGTGATGCAAAGAAATTATTACATTTTATTTTATTTTTTAATTTAAAATGATCAAGCATCGCGTTAGTTCAGGCATGCCCCATTAGCCTAGCTCGCCTCTGCTGTTCCCGACGTGTGCCAATCCGGGCTCGACATCTATCCCACGGCACATTGAGATTCCCATTCCTCCAGCATCTCCTCGATCGCAGCGCTGCTCGCAATCTAACGCCCTCCTCCAACCCAGCCTGTAATCAATCTGACCTTTATTTATTTCCTTTTTCCATACAGTTCACTACATTGCAAGCATTTTCTATCATGTATTTGTATTTCCACAACTCGTGTAATTGTGAATTGCAATTATGTATGCATATACTGGTTCCCTTTCGTTGTCACTCCGAGTTACGTCGGATGACGACGAATGGGGTTTCGCTTAGAAAGCCTATCAGCTTCGAGTATTAAAAAACGAAATGCCATGGGTCTGCGGAATTTGCATGACGTAACTCCGCCCCACCTCGTGGGTATAAAAGGAGGACGCTAGCAACATGCAGTTATGTTTTCGCTTCGGAGCCAAGAGCCTCTCTTCACTCCACAAAAGCCATCTCTGAATTTGTCAGCTTTTCACGAACGAGTTCCTCTGGTGTTGGTGTTTGTGGGCGATATCCAGCGAGCGCGCGCATCCTGCTGATCTGTGCAGTGGTTTGCCAGAGAGTGCGTGTCTCCCCGGGCGCCTCGACATCAGAGTGTTTCTCTCTCTCACAAAAGAGCTTGCACGCGGCACGTCTTTTTAAAGATGCCTCGCCCGTGCACTTCTGGTTGCGGCAGATATGTGTCTGACTCTGATGGGCACGAGCGTTGCCTAGTGTGTTTGGGCATGGATCACGCTAGAGCAGCGCTCGTGGATGAGTCATGTTCTCTCTGCGGGAACATGACCATCGCGTCACTAAGGTCGAGACTCAATGAACTCGCAAGAGTGAGAGTCCCCTCATCCACACCCCGATCTAACGCTCCCCTGAGGAGTGCTACTTCGGCTGGTGGCCAGGGTGACCTGAGGGTAACGGTCTGGAACCAGGCGCCGACTATGTGTCCGCGACCCCAGCCCCCCTCTTCAGTGACGGTGCCCGCTAGTGAGCCTCCGATTCCCGCAGGTCTACCTTCGGGTGGCCCGCGAGTTTCGGTTGAAGCTACAGAGGAAGATGCCATGTCTGTAGCAGCATCACAAGGTGGGCTTGATTCTTCCGGAAGTGAAGATTCAGCGCAGCTGCCACCTTCCAGTGTGCATACGGCTGTGCCTGAGTCGGATCCGGAAATGATGGCCATGCTTTCCCGGGCAGCCGCGAGCATTGGTTTAGAGTGGAGGCCTCCACCCTGTCCCGAGCGCTCGCGGCTGGACGATTGGTTTTTGGGTAAGGCTGCCGACCCCCGTGGTCCACGGCAAACCCCAATACCATTCTTCCCGGACGTGCATGATGAGATCTCGAAGTCCTGGAAGACCCCCCTGTCTTCCCGGGACCGCTCGCTGATCCCATCCGCCTTTCCTCCCCTCGATGAGGCGGCCGCCTGTGGGTACACTGGGCTTCCCCCGGTTGAACGCTCTGTTGCGATGCAACTGTGTCCTCAGAGTGCTTCTTCTCGGGGCGAGCCTAAGCATCCATCCAAGGCCTGTAGATTTTCGTCGTCTATGGCGGCGAAGTCTTACAGAGCGGCGGGACAGGCGGCTACCTCTCTGCATGCTATGGCCACTCTGCAGGTCTACCAGGCCCAGATGCTCAGAAACATGCACGAGGGCAGGACAGACCCAGGGCTCTTCAATGAGCTGCGTGCCGCAACCGACCTCGCTCTCCGGGCGACGAAGGTAGCCGCGCGCTCCCTGGGTTTGGTGATGTCCACCGCGGTGGTCCAGGAGAGACACCTGTGGCTGAACCTGGCTGACATGCGGGATTCCGAGCGGACTCGTCTGCTCGATGCGCCCCTGTCCCAGGCCGGCCTCTTCGGCGGCGCAGTTGAGGATTTTGCCCAACAGTTCTCAACTGCACAGAAACAGACTGAGGCTATCAAACACATTCTGGCCCGCCGACCCGCTGCTGCCTCGTCGTCGGTCGTGCAGACGTCTCAGCCTGTTTCCCGCCGAGGGCGCCCTCCTAAAGCTCCCGCCCCTCCCGCTCGGCCAAAGCAGCAGCCTTCACCCAGGCCGACGTGAGGAGGAAGCCGCAGGAAGGCGCCACAGCCCTCTCCAGCCCCGCCCCCCGCCAAGCGCCGGGCCAAGCGGCGCTCCTGAGACGGGCTGCTCAGGGATGACGTTTGTTTCTCAGGAGATGGTAGCAGGGCCACTCCTTCCCCCGGTGGAGGGCCGGGGGAGAATCTTTTGTTCTCCACTCCCCGCTGCTCACCCACGGGTGGGCAGCACCCTAATGTGGTTAAAGACAGAAACAAATCTCTCACCCCAGAGCACACAGAGTTCTCGGACGACACAGAGCGCCGCCCACAAGCCGTGCTCTCCTCGTCCCCCTCTGTCCCAGAGTCGGTTGACACGGCGTGCCGCCGACGGGCCATTTCGTCCCTGTCCCACTCTGTCGCCAGACCCCTGGCAGAGCAGGCCCCCGTGGAACGCTGGTCCTTCCCTGGCCTCCTCTGTCAGGGCGCGGAGCTTAACTGCGCCCCCACACCGGATCGCTATGCCGTCCACGTCCGGGCCAGTTACTCCGCTTCGCTGCCCCTCCGGGGGGACGCCGGTGGTCCGCATGACCCCGCTGGTGCAGTTCCT
Organism: Meda fulgida; assembly: GCA_030578275.1. Classification (NCBI taxonomy): domain Eukaryota; kingdom Metazoa; phylum Chordata; class Actinopteri; order Cypriniformes; family Leuciscidae; genus Meda; species Meda fulgida. Next base: position 32,800,665 of record CM060630.1, on the reverse strand, counting down.
AGAAGCCTGGCTAGAGCTTCCCCAACTGTCCCGCTGGGTCGCCCGCACCATCCGGTTCGGCTATGCGATTCAGTTCGCACGGTCTCCTCCCCGATACAGGGGAGTCCGCTCCACTTTGGTCGGTGGCAACGCCCCGGTCATGCGAGCAGAGATTGCCACTCTGCTGGCGAAGGGTGCAATCGAGACTGTCCCTCCAGCCGAGATGAGGTCCGGCTTCTACAGCCCTTACTTCATTGTCCCCAAGAAAACCGGTGGGTTACGACCAAACCTGGACCTGCGAGTATTGAATCGCTCCCTTTACAGGATGCCGTTCAAGATGCTCACCGCCAAACACATTTTCGAGTGTGTGCGGCCCCAGGATTGGTTTGCAGCGATCGACCTGAAGGACGCCTACTTTCATGTCTCCATTCTCCCTCGTCCCAGACCGTTCCTCCGGTTTGCTTTCGAGGGACAGGCATATCAGTACGCGGTTCTCCCGTTCGGGCTCAGTTTTCTCAGGGCTGGCGTCCCCCTGAGACGAGTGTCGAGGCATGTTGTTGTCTCAACAGATGCCTCCACCACGGGCTGGGGCGCCATGTGCAATGGTCATGCTACCGCGGGCTCCTGGACAGGGCCCCAGCGCCTATGGCATGTCAATTGCCTCGAGTTGCTGGCAGTACGCCTTGCTCTGCACCGCTTCCGAGCGCTGCTCATGGGTCAACACGTACTAGTCCAATCAGACAATACCGCCACAGTAGCGAACATCAACCATCAAGGTGGTCTACACTCCCGCCATATGTCGCAACTCGCCCGCCACCTCCTCCTATGGAGTCAGAAGCACCTGAGGTCCCTTCGTGCTATTCACATTCCCGGAGCCCTGAACTGTGCTGCCGACGAGCTGTCACGGCTTCAGCCCCTCCCTGGAGAATGGCGACTCCATCCCCAGTCGGTCCAGCTGATTTGGGACCAGTTTGGCGACGCACAGATAGATCTGTTTGCCTCCCGCGACTCATCCCATTGCGCCCAGTTTTATTCTCTGACCGAGGGCACGCTCGGCACGGATGCACTGGCGCACAGCTGGCCGCGGGGCCGCAAGTATGCGTTTCCCCCAGTGAGCCTTCTTGCGCAGCTCCTGCGCAAGGTCAGGGAGGACGAGGAGCAAGTCCTTCTGGTTGCGCCGTACTGGCCCACCCGGACTTGGTTCTCCGAACTAGTGCTCCTCGCGACAGCACCTCCTTGGCCAATTCCTCTGAGGAAGGACCTCCTTTCTCAGGGACGGGGCACTCTATGGCACCCTCGTCCCGATCTTTGGAACCTCCACGTGTGGCTCCTCGACAGGACGAGGCAGGTTTGAGTACCCTACCACCTGCGGTGGTGGCTACCATCACTTCCGCTAGAGTGTCGTCCACGAGACATGCCTACGCGTTGAAGTGGAACCTTTTCGTCAATTGGTGCTCTTCTCGCCGAGAAGACCCCCGGAGTTGTTCGATCAGTTTCGTGCTTTCCTTCCTTCAAGATGGGTTGGAGCGAAGGCTGTCTCCCTCCACCCTCAAAGTTTATGTTGCCGCTATTGCCGCTCACCACGACTTAGTGGAAGGTAAGTCCATAGGGAAGCACGACCTGATCGTCAGGTTCCTGAGGGGGGCGAGGAGACTGAATCCTCCTCGCTCTCCTCTCGTTCCCTCTTGGGACCTCTCAGTGGTCTTAAGTGCCCTGCAGAGTGCTCCCTTTGAGCCTTTGCAATCAGTGGAGCTTAAGTTCCTGTCAATGAAGACAGCGCTCCTGATTGCATTGGCCTCTCTCAAGAGGGTCGGGGACCTGCACGCATTCTCCGTTGACGAAGTGTGCCTAGAGTTCGGGCCGGCGGGTTCTCACGTGATCCTGAGACCCCGGCTTGGATATGTGCCCAAGGTTCCTACCACTCCCTTCCGGGACCAGGTGGTGAACCTGCAAGCGCTGCCCTTGGAGGAGGCAGACCCAGCCTTGGCACTGCTCTGTCCAGTACGCGCTCTCCGCGCTTATGTAGACAGGACGCAGTGTTTCAGGACCTCAGACCAGCTCTTTGTCTGTTATGGTGGGAAGCTGAAGGGAAAGGCTCTCTCAAAGCAGAGGTTGTCTCACTGGATTGTGGACACCATTGCTTTGGCTTACCAGCAGCAAGGCCGACCGTGCCCCCTTGGTGTGACCGCCCACTGCACCCGGAGTGTGGCATCCTCCTGGGCGCTAGCGCATGGCGCCTCGCTAGCAGACATCTGCAGAGCTGCAGGCTGGGCGACACCTAACACATTCGCCAGATTCTACAATCTCCGAGTGGAGCCTGTGTCCTCTCGTGTTCTCGCTTCAAACAGCTAGTTCCGGACCCGCTCAGGTGTCTTCGCTTGCTCGCCATTCGGTTGAAATATTCCACCTGCGGCTGGACACCTCAGAGTTTCTCCATATGTTACTTTCAGGTCATATGTGTATTTTCAAATGCCCCCCCCCCCCCCCCACTGGGTTGGTGATATTTGCATATTTCCCCTTAAAAGCTTGGGATATGCTTCCCAGTGTACCTTGGTATTCCTGTGTTAAATAGGAGTCCTTCGTCCTAATATCTCGAGGGCTCTGATTTTCGCAGGGCGCTGGAAGACAGCTGTGAAGGTGGCATTATTGGACTGGTAACCCCATTCATCGTCATCCGACGTAACTCGGAGTGACAACGAAAGGGAACGTCTCGGTTACGTATGTAACCCTCGTTCCCTGAGTAGGGAACGGAGACGTTACGTCTTCCTGCCACTTCCGCTGTACCGCGGGGATCGCCTGAGTTCAGTCTTGGCTCCTCAGCGAGAAAACATAACTGCATGTTGCTAGCGTCCTCCTTTTATACCCACGAGATGGGGTGGAGTTACGTCATGCAAATTCCGCAGACCCATGGCATTTCTTTGCCATTGGCTCATTTTTTAATACTCGAAGCTGATAGGCTTTCTAAGCGAAACCCCATTCGTCGTCATCCGACGTAACGTCTCCGTTCCCTACTCAGGGAACAAGGGTTACATACGTAACCGAGACGTTCTGTACCCCAGGCGTTGACTTGCTCAGGCACAGAACCACACCGCCAACACAAACTGTATGCTACAGTTGTAATGATATTCTGGGCGAAGTGGTCCTGATTGAACTGTTTTCAATGGAATGGACTAATGGCCAGTTGGCATGTCCTCATCATCAGCATTACATTTAGGAACTTGAATCCTTGTGCTTCAGATTAAATCATGATGCTTTGATCCATGTTGACTGTTCTCTGTTCCACAGTGCTGAAAGATGATGATGATGAGGATGATGATGAAAACACTTGTGTTTAACTCATTAAACTCTGTCACTGAGACTCTGGATCTGCTTCTAAACGAATGACTCCATCATCAGAACCAAACTGAACTCAATAGTTCTTCTGTAGAGCTGCTGTACAAATGAATCTAAATGTGTCTCATATGCATCACTGATTCTGTTATTCTCCTGTTTATGACTATAAAGCTGCTTTAACATGATCTGTCATGTTTGTGGTGATGGCATTTGATTTTCTTCTGTTTCAAGACCACCGACACACTGCTTTTGTCAAGGATGGGTTTGCTCTTCGCTTGATCGATAAAGAAGAACATTGAAAACAGAAAGTGCAGCAGAATCCACAAATAAAGTGTCTGAGGACCAGCTTCAACACACAGACGTTCAGTTTTCACTCATGCTATTCGTCTCATTATTCTGGTTGTTGATGGACAGCTGATTCACTGGAGCTGAACGTTTTTCCTGTAGTTTCTCCCGGGATCCTTAACTGAACATACGGATGACTGCAGGATTTCATCAGTTACACTGAAACACGTATGATGCGCCGATGTCACTCATTCTGTAGTCTGAGCACTTCCTGTCTAGCAGATCCTGAATTATTAACACACACACACACACACACAAACACACGCTCGTGCACGCACGCACACACACACTCACTCTCTCTCTCACACACACACACACTCATACACACACGCAAACGCTCACGCATGCACATGCGCAACACACACTCACTCTCTCTCTCACACAAACACATACACAAACACACACACACAACTCCACTTCCACTAGTCTGTCTGAGTGAACGTTTTAGCTCCGTATAGCTTTGTTTTTAAACTCTATCTTCTATCTGTCCTTTATATTGCTTAATATAACTTAATCACCGCAATATATCTGATATTATATATTTTTGTTTGTCACATTGATCTGACATAGCTGACTGTAGCTTTAATCTAATATCGCTCGCACAACACGCTAGCATTTCTCTAGCCAGTTAATTGGCTATCCGTGTTTGCCATCTTTTTTTATCTCTCGCGTCTTTTACAAGTCTATCAAACAACTTTCACGAGTTCACACTTACATTCATTTAGACGGAGTAAAGTTTAATGGGTATTTGGCCTGCTGTCCAGAGTGACGGCCCGAACCCAGAGCTGCTAAACTGTCAATGGATTGAGGTGAGACTGCTGAATATATAAACACCTCTTATCATTGATTGCTGAGTGCACTCCACCCATGTTAATTATCTTAACGTGCTCCTCCACTTTGCTAATAAAACATCATGTGGTGAGTAGGATCAGTCAACAAACACTGAGTATTGTCTTCTCCTGTTATTGTCACTTGCACTGCCTGCCACATGTATAGTATAGCCTTCTCTGTCAGCGGTGAGGGCTTCACATGCGACAAATGCAAGGAGACAGTCAGGCTGACGGAGAAGATTTCAGAACTAGAGACACACATCCAAACTCTAATTGAGGTTAATTGTAAGAGTGCAAGGGCTTTAGATACTGCCTTGGATGCGACTAGCTTAGTGAACTCTGTACATGATTCGGTTCCGGCTGAAGTAGAGCCCACGCAGCAGGGCAACTGGGTGACGGTGAGACGCTGTAGTCGCGGATCAAAAAAACACTCTTCCGTTCCGATTACCATAACAAACAGGTTCTCCCCACTCAGTGAAACACCCACTGAGAATCCTGCTGTATGTGCTCTAGTTATTTGTGATTCGATCACACGGAACGTGAAAATAGAGACACCAGCCATCATAGTCACATGTTTGCTGGGAGCCGGAGCGCCTGACATCAAAGCAAATTTAAAAGTGCTGGCTAATGCTAATCGTAAATTCTCTAAGATCATTATTCATGTCAGCACTAATGATGTTCGACTCCGCCAGTCGTAGATCACTAAAATTAATATTAAAGAGGTGTGTGAATTCGCAAGTACGATGTCAGGCACTGTAATTTGCTCTGGCCCCCTTCCTGTTCGCAGGAGTGATGAGATAGTTAGTAGATTATGTTCACTCAATCGCTGGCTGTCTGAGTTGTGTCCGCATAATAATGTAGAATTCATAGACAATTGGAATAGTTTTTGGGGGAAGCCTGACCTGTTGAAAAGAGATGGTATTCATCGCTCCTGGGATGGTGCTGCTCTTCTCTCTAGTAATTCGGATCATAGTCTTAGAGCACAAACATGACAATCTGGGGCCCAGGTCAGGAAGCAGACAGACTGGTTAAACCGACCGTCTGCTAGCGGCCTCGCGCCACCAATGTCACCCATCACATATAGCCTCTTTCATCAAGATATCATCATATAGAGACTGTGTCTGTTCCCCGAATTAGGACATACCAAAAACTCCAATACCCATTTAAAGGTAAACATTTAATTGATAGGTTTAGACAGAAAGAGAAAGCATCCAGGATTGATCTAGTTTAGTTAATTGTGATCCAATGTTTAGTTGAACCAGTCAAACTAACCATCCGCAGCATTATTTTCCTCCTCGTCTCCTCTGAGGTTTCCACATTAAAACTAGAGTCGTCCAAACGCCCTACGGACACAGAGAAAGGTTGCAAATATTGATTACCCATCAGGCATCTGTGCTCTTCTTGCAGCATCTGATCTGATGTAGGAAGGAACCAGTTCCAGCGTTCTGAGAGAATCCTGATACCCTAGTGTTCTGATCACAGCTTCACTGGAGCGTTAGGGTATCTGAGCGCTAAATCACGTTTGTCCATGTAAGTGACTGAGTGTTTGTGTGAGTGAGTGAGTGTGTGTGTGTGTGTGTGTGTGTGTGTGTGTGTGTGTGTGTGTGTGTGTGTGTGTGTGTGTGAGTGAGTGAGTGTGTGTGTGTGAGTGTGTGTGTGTGTTAGGGGTGTGAACCTACACTGGTCTCACGGTTCGGTTCGATTACGATTATCCTGTCATCGATTCAGTTCAATTAGATATCTCGATGCATTGCGATGCACCGCATCCTCAATTTTCAATTTTACTTCAAAGTGATGTGTGCGTGCGCGCGCCCGCGTGTGTGTGCGTTTTCGCCTGTTAGGGAAGTCGGAGTGACATTCCAGTTTAAGTTTCAAGGGAGTAACGCCTGTTTATGCCATTAAGAAAATTAAATTCTGTCAAATCAATTTTGTTTGAAAGAAATGTGCATTTAAAAGCAGCGCTCATTCATCGGTGTATAATGTTACCAGATGCGCGCATCAACCGACGTCGAGTCCGTGTTGAAGGTGACGATCATCCGTTTATAATCATACGTAACAACACAGAATAATTGTAATTTGACCATCGGGTGCGGATGCTTAAATCAGAGAACATTATTAGTGCGGGTGGATGATGTTTTTGTCTGTGGATTCGGGCGACGGAGCTCATCTTACTCTAAAGCATTCAGACTCTGCAGACGTTAACAGCTCGGGTGAACACGGCTAACGTGGTTTATCAAGTTAGTGGTATTACCTCCTGAATATTCTATTTGTGCGTGACATGAGCGCACACAGCGCGTGCGTGTCTTCTCCAGGTCTGCTTACCAGGTTGTTCATAAAAGCCATATGTGCCCAGATGTAGGCTTTTAAAGTAGTTGGAGCATGTTTAATTACTCACACTCGCGTCTCGTTTCCCTCTGTCAGTGTATGCTACAGCGACAAAGCACACACGCGATAAATGACCTCAGAAAAGCGGCAGTACATTATCGGTTATGGTCTATTACTGAACCGATACCGAATCGTCCTTGTCTGCATCGCGATGCACCGTAGAAACGATTAATTTCGACACCCCTAGTGTGTGTGTGTGTGTGTGAGTGTGTGTGTATGTGTCAGTATGTGTCAGTATGTGTGTGTGAGTGAGTGAGTGAGTGTGAGTAAGTGTGTGTGTGTGTGTGTGTCTGCGTGTGTGTGTGTACCCTAACGCTGGACCCGATGACAATGCAGTGCTGAAGTGCCAACTAGCCTCTCCCTATGGAAGATCCCTTTATCCACTCTACAGATAAAGCGTTGTGGGGAATTTTGGTTCGCATACCTAACCCAAAGTGATACAATTAACTAAAATTCTGTATCAAATTTATAGGCAAACAAGTAGTTTGTTTAGGCATGGTTTGTAGGGAATTACAAACCTGCACACATACACTCACCTAAAGGATTATTAGGAACACCATACTAATACTGTGTTTTGTCAAACCATTCCACACCCACCACCAGCCTGCACAGTGGTAACAAAGCATGATGGATCCATGTTCTCATTCTGTTTACGCCAAATTCTGAGTCTACCATCTGAACGTCTCAACAGAAATCGAGAATCATCAGACCAGGCAACATTTTTCCAGTCTTCAACTGTCCAATTTTGGTGAGCTCTTGCAAGTTGTAGCCTCTTTTTCCTATTTGTAGTGGAGATGAGTGGTACCCGGTGGGGTCTTCTGCTGTTGTAGGCCATCCGCAAGTTCAGGAGATTGTCTTGACCAAGACCACACCCCTAAATGCATTGAAGCAACTGCCATGTGATTGGTTTATTAGATAATTGCATTAATGAGAAATTGAACAGGTGTTCCTAATAATCCTTTAGGTGAGTGTATTTTCAAACGCACATAACTATAGAATCAGTTCTTAACGCGCATGTGAACGCCATCAGCGTTTATCATAGGCTCGCTTTAAAGTCTGTTTAGAGAGAACGGTGTCGTCTTAGGCCGGTGACACTGGCTGCATGGCGTGAGTGTGGCGTTTCTGTTGCGTGTCAGCTGCTTTGCGGCTGCGTCGCATTTTCTGTGTCTTTGCACACCAGAAATGAGTCTGACGCGGAGCTGCTGCTGCTAGGTGATGAAGAGGGAGGATGCCGACAGACCAGTCTACATTTGGATTAGCGGTGTTGCTCTTGCCTTTACGACAACAATTTCAACTGTTATCACACATCTTTCAAAATCCGAAAAATAAGTGGGCTGTCTGTTTATTTCATTAACATTTACAAATTTTGTGTAGCTTTAAAGAGCCTATATTAAGCCTACCTGATGTTGGACAGTCACTCAGAAGACACA
>CM060630.1:32764863-32787363 GCA_030578275.1 Meda fulgida | reverse complement strand
AAAAGTAGGCGTCCTTCAGGTCGATAGCTGCAAAACAATCCTGTGGCCGCACACATCCGGAATGCGCTTGGCTAGGAGCATCTTGAACGGCAGCCTGTGAAGGGGTGGTTCAGATGTGTAGGTCCAGGTTTGGCCATAACCCACCAGATTTCTCCGGGACAATGAGGTAGGGGCTGAAAACCCGGACCACATTTCAGCTGGAGGGACAGTCTCAATCGTACCCTTCGCCAGTAGGATAGCAACCTCCGCTCTCATGATAGGGGCGTAGCCACCGACCATAGTGGAGCGGACTCCCCTGAAGCAGGGAGGAGACCGTGCGAACTGAATCGTATAGCCGAGCCGATGGTTCGCACGACCCAGCGGAACAGATAGGGAAGCTCTAGGCAGGCTCCCAAGAACTGTGCCAGCGGAGTCAACGAACCACAGACATCCCCTTGGTGGTGCAGCGAAGCGGAATGACCGGCCCAGACGAGGACGGCATAGCGGCCCGGAGTGGGGGCATGGTCATAACCACACCCTGACAGCGGTGGGGTCCAGGGACGGCACACATTGTCATCTGGCTCTGAGACAGAGGGGGACGAGGGGTGCACGGCTCGGGGCGGTGCACCGTGTCGTCCGTGAACTCTGTATGCTCAGAGACAAGAGAGTCAGTTCTTTCTGAATAAGGATTCTTCCCCAGCCCTCCACTGGGGAAAGGAGTTGCCCTGCTACCAACTCCTGGAAAGAACTGAGTCCCATCTCTGAGCAGCCCATCTCAGAAGTGCCGCTTATCCCAGCGTTTAGCGGGGGGCGGGGCTGGAGAGGGCTGAGGCATCCCCCCACGGTCTTCCAGAGGCAGCCCGGGTGAACGGTCGGGGTTGGAATCGTGGGAGGGCGCCTTCGGCGGTTGGCAGACTGAGGGATCTGAGCGGACGGCGGGGCCATCGGGCAGAATAACCTCAATCTGCTCACGGGCGGTTGAGAACTGTTGGGCGGAAGCACTCAACCGCACCGCCGAAGAGGCCGACCTGGGATATGGGGGTGTCGAGCAGACGAGTCCGCCCGACATCCTGCACATCAGGTCGGTCAGCCCCAGAATGGTGAACATCACATGACTCCGAGAGCGCACGGCCACCTTCGTCGCTCGGAGAGCAAGGTCAGTGGCGGCGCGCAGCTCATTGAAGAGCCTCGAGCCAGTCCCGCCCTCATGCATATCCGTGAGCATCTGGGTCAGGTAGACCAGCAGAACGGTCATGGGATGCAGTGAGGTGGCTGCCTGTCCTATGGCACTATAGGATTTCGCCACAGATTAGTGTAGACGAAAAGAACTACAGGCTTCGGCCGGGTGCTTAGGATTGCGCCGGGAAGCACTCTGAGGACACAGTAGCATCGCAACAGAGCGTTCAACCGGCGGGACATCAGTGTACCCATGGGCAGCGGCCCCGTTGAGGGGAGGGAAGGCGGATGAGACCAACGAGCGGTCCTGAGAAGACAAGGGGGTCTTCCAGGACGTCGAGATCTCATCATGCACGTCCGGGAAAAAAGATATTGGGGTTTTCCGTGGACGCGGGTCGGCGGCCTTACCCAAAAACCAATCGTCCTGGGAAAGCATGGCCGTCATCTCCGGATCAGACTCAGGCACAGCCATATGCACACCGGAAGGTGGCAGCTGTGACGAGTCGTCACTTCCAGAAGAATCAAGCCCACCTAGCGATGCTGCTACAGACATAGCACCATCCACTGTAGCTTCAAATGAAAACACACGGGCCACCCGAGGGTAGACTGGTGGAATCACCTGTTCGCTAGCGGGCACCGTCATTGAAGAGGGGGGCTGGGGTCACTGACACAGAGTCGGCGCCTTGTTCCAGACCATCACCCTCAGGTCACCCTGGCCACCAGCCGAAGATTGGGGGGTGGATGGGGGGACTCTCACTCTTGCGAGTTCACCTAGTCTCGACCTAAATGACGCGATGATCATGTTCCCACAGAGAGAACATGAATCATCCCACGAGCGCGTTTCAAGCATGATCAATGCCCAAATACACTAGACAGCGCTCGTGCCCATCAGAGTCCGATACCAATCTGCCGCAACCAGAAATGCACGGGCGAGCCGTCTTTAAAAAGACGTGCTACGTGCGAGCTCTTTTATGAGAGGAAAATTTCATCTAAATGTTGGGGGGGGGGGGGGGGGGGGGGGGGGGTTCAATAAACATAACATTTCTCAATAGCAGTTATATTATTTACAATACACATATTTTATTGATATTTTAGGGGGGACAACCCTCAGATAGGTTGATCTAAATCAACAAATTTTATGTTAGACCCTATACCGACTAAGCAACTGAAAGAGATGCTTCAAGGATGCTGTCACAGATCCTCTTCTAAATATCATTAACTCGTCTTTATCTCTAGGGAACGTACCAAAAACCTTTAAGCTGGCTATGATTAAACCGCTTGTTAAAAAAAAACACAACTTGATCCTACAGAATTAGTAAATTACAGGCCGATCTCAAATCTGCCTTTTCCGTCAAAGATATTAGAAAAAGCAGTATCCTCACAACTGTGTTCCTTTCTTGAAAGAAATGATATCTGTGAGGATTTCCAGTCAGGATTTAGACTGTACCATAGTACTGAGACAGCTCTCATTAGAGTTACAAATGATTTACTTTTATCATCCGATCGTGGTTGTATATCTCTATTAGTGTTACTGATCTTAGTGCTGCATTTGACTCGATTGACCACAACATTCTTTTAAATAGACTAGAAAACTATGTTGGCATTAGTGGAATTGCACTAGCATGGTTTAAATTATACTTATCTGACCATTATCAGTTTGTAGCAGTAAATGAAGAGATGTCTCATCGATCACAAGTTCAGCATGGTGTACCACAAGGCTCAGTACTAGGACCGCTGCTGTTCACTCTGTACATGCTACACACACACACACACACACACACACACACACACACACACACACACACACACACACACACACACTCTCACACACACACACACACACACGCGCACACACACACACACACACACACACACACACACACACACACACACACACACACACACACACACTCTGTACATGCTACCATTAGGAGATATCATTAGGAAACATGGAATTAGCTTCCACTGTTATGCCGATGATACTCAGCTCTGTATTTCTTTGAGCCCTGACGAAACTTATCAATTCACAAAATTATCGGAATGCATAGCTGATATTAAAAATTGGATAACTAGTAATTTCCTACTACTAAATTCTGAAAAAAAAAGAGATTCTAATTATTGGACAAAAAACTTCCACACTTAATAACCTAGAATATTCTCTAACACTTGACGGCTGCTCTGTTAAGTCTTCGTCGTCCTGTGTGTGTGTGTGTGTGTGTGTGTGTGTGTGTGTGTGTGTGTGTGTGTGCTCTTTGATATCAATCTTTCATTTGAAAGTCGCGTTTCCAGTATCTGTAAAACTGCATTTTTCCATCTTAAAAATATATCTAAATTACGGCATATGCTCTCATTGACAAATGCGGAACAGTTAGTTCATGCGTTCATGATATCAAGGCTACATTATTGTAATGCTCTACTGGGTGGTTGCCCTGCACGCTTAATAAACCAACTACAGCTAGTTCAAAACGCAGCAGCTCGAGTTCTTACCAGAACCAGGAAGTATGACCATATTAGCCCGGTTCTGTCAACACTGCATTGGCTGCCTATTAAACATCGTTTAAATTTTAAAATATTGCTGATTACTTACAAAGCACTAAATGGTTTAGCTCCGCAATGCTTGAGCGAGCTCTTAATGCATTATAGTCCTTCAAAGTGGGGATATTCAAATTAATTAACCAAGCATTAATACCATTGATCAGCCCTACCAAACGTGGATGTTTTTTCCACTAAGAAACAAACATTGTTATGTTATTTGATTGATACTGTGAAGCTGCTTTGATCCAATTTATATTGTGAAAAGCGCTATATAAATAAATACACAAAATACACTTCACGTCTATTGCGATCTCAAAACTCCGTCCAGTTAATAATACCTAGAATATCAAAATCGACTGCTAGCGGTAGATCCTTCTCCTATTTAGCCCCAAAACTTTGGAACAGTCTTCCTACCAGTGTCCGGGAAGCAGAAACACTCTGTCAGTTCAAAGCTCGACTAAAAACACATCTCTTTGACCTAGCACACACATAATACACTATCGCCTTCTATAACTCAATGTAAGGCTGCATAGATTAGGTCAGCCGGAACTGGGAACACTTCCCTTAAATCCTGATGTACTCGTTACATCATAAGAAGAATGGCAACTACGCTAATTTTAGAGTCTTTGTTTATCCCGAAGTTTTCCCGCAGCCTGCCAGATCCAGGCCGTATCCAGATCTGACTAGGACCTTCGCCTGGACCCGATGACAATGCAGTGCTGAAGTGCAACTAGCCTCTCCCTATGGAGGATGCCTTTACCACTCTACAGATAAAGCGCTGTGGGGAATTCGGTTCGCGTACCTAACCCGAAGTGATAAAATTAAATAAAATTCCGTATCAAATTTATAGGAAAGACAAGTAGTTTGTTTAGGCATGATTTGTAGGGAATTACAAACCTGCGCACATATATTCAAACGCACATAACTATAGAATCAGCTCTTAATGCGCATGTGAACGCCATCAGCGTTTATCAAAGGTTCATTTTAAAGTCTGTTTAGAGAGAACGGCGTCGTCTTAGCGGCCCCTAATTTAATAACAAATGATAATTTCAACGGAAGTGAATCAATCAAAACTAACTTTAGCTGTAAAATAACATTATTCAAGAACCGCTGTGAAGCCAAAACAATCTCTGTTACCTTAAATTATATGTTTGTCTCTGTAAAGCTACTTTGAGACAATCTACATTGTTAAAAGCGCTATATAAATGAAGATGACTTGACTCACTCACTCACACTGAAAAAACATTAATGTAAACACCTCACTGGATCATATTGAACTCGATCTGAATAAAATCTCACTTAGATTGTAAGAGGTGCAGTAGACCTAAAAATAAACATCTAAAAGCTTGAATACAACAATTTTCTCAATCAGATTCAAAAATACCAAGTGGAGAACCTCGAAGCATTTGTTTACCAGAGCACTTTTATCACAAGATCTCAGATGATTACAAACGTTTTACGCCCTTACGGACGTGCGTATGTTTATTTACATCTCACAAACTGCTCAGTGGAGGAGATTTAATACTTAGTCAATATATTGTAACACAATCCATATGCACTGAAACTAGTTTGAAAAACACCCACCTGTGTGTGTGTGTGTGCGTGTGTGTGTGTGTGTGGCTCTTCTCTCAGTTCGCTGTAAGTGAGTTTGAGCTCAGCAGCGACACTGGAGGAACATCCACGGCAGAAACGATGGTGAACACACACAGATCCTGAAGTGTGTGTGTGTGTTTGTACTGCCGCTTCCTCAGAAGAGCGTGACAGAGAGAAAGTCTCTGAGTGGAAATAATTGGCAGCAACTTTTATGCTGCTTCATTTGCAAATTCTGCATTAATGAATTCCATCTGTCCTTCATCTTAAGTAGTTTACACAACACGCTTCACATGTGTGTTAAAAGCTCCGGCAAATGGCTCTGGAGGCCTCGGAGATCCAGATGCCTTTCGTTAATTAGGGGAAATGCTGAACTGGATGAAGTGAATGTTCACCATCTCGCTCTTTAATCAAACCGTCAATCACACCTCTCAATAACACAGCAATGCATTCAAATATCAGAACGAGCCTTTTATCGACTGCTCATATGATGCTCTTAATTAACAGAAACACCAGAAGAATATCTGGATTCACACAATACTGAAACGCAGACACGACATGAAAGAGAGACAAACACACACTCACACTCACACTCACATTCACACACACACACACACACACACACACACACTCACACACACACACACGCACACAAACACACACACACACACACACACACGCGCGCACACACACACACACACTCTCACACACACACACACACACTCACACACACACACACACACACACACACACACACTCACACACAGTGTTGTGTTCGCAGCAGAACGGAGGTCTGAACTAACGGCAGGAATGTGTGAAAAGCTGCTAAAACTGAAATAGACGTGCAGCTGCTGACAGACTGAAACACTCCATATGTTCTGAAACACTGTTAGAGCTTCACACTGATCCTGACACACACGTCACATCACACATCACATGGCCCGTCCACCGACCACACACACCAGTAGCACTACGGTGAACAGGGTACTTCAAACAGCAAGAGAAAATACACAGAAATAAGTCAAAAGCTGAAAAATGTCCTTCAAAACTAAAACACAACACAATGCAATGAGTAATTCATTATCCGGGTAAAACCGTAATATCGGAACGGGAAACTGGGATGTTTTTGTGGACTCTTCCAAGAGAGTGTGAGTCTCTCGATGGTCTCAGTTCATTACACGAGTGCCGCCAGCAACGCAGTCCTGGTGGAAATATTACTGTGAACTTGTGTATATAAAAAACATGATTTAGTAGTCAATTCACATTAATTTACAAAACACATAAATTAATAAGACATAATCAAAACTACACACATCTCAAAACTACACACACTCAAAACTACACAAACCTCAAAACTACACACACCTCAAAACTACACACACTTCAAAACTACACACACCTCAAAACTACACACACTTCAAAACTAAACACACTAAAACTACACACACCTCAAAACTACACACACGCAAAACTACACACACCTCAAAACCAGTGGCGTCATGCCCATTCAAAGTGAGGGGGCACGTGCCCCCTCAGATTTTTCCTCCCTGATCATTTTTTTGTCACAACTTTATTCCTATTATGCTCCATAATTACCAGAGCCTATAACGACTCAAATGTATTCTTCTGGATGTGTAATAAATCGGTCAGCATCAGCCCGCCCCCTTTTCCTAATATGGTGTCTGTGTATATCAAAACTACGCGCATAACGCTCTAGAATCTTTGCTGCGTATGTTCAAGCAACTCACTCGTCTCGCACGTTGAGCTGGCAATGTTTTACAGATGGTCTTGAAGTGGTAAGTGGGCAAAGCAACAAATCGGCATTGAATTAGTTATTGGATGATATTAAAAGGTAGTGGGATTATTTTGTGGTTGACCTGGAAATTTTAAATTGATCAGAAAGTTATGGATTTGATATTAGCTGCGAATTCAGAGCATTAACTTAAGTTGTGTCAGTGTAACGTTATCGATAGCTAGCCTAGTCTAACTGTAAACTAGTTGGCTAACGTTACTGCCACAAACAAAGCCAATAAGCCATAGTAACGTTATCTGATCGGTTTTGAAACATCTGTTCTGTTTTGTCTTGTGTCAAAGTCTCCAGCTGGTTCAATTGTTTTCAGTTTCATAGAAACGAGGGTGTTAAATTTGTTGTAGGCTAACTGCAAAATCCAACCTAACGTTATCAAGGCATCGACTTGATGTTTCTCCCATAGACTGTTATTCACGGTTCTTCACGGATCAGGCAGCTAATTCAAATGCAGTGAAAAAAGATAGGCTACCCGTTCGAAAGCTACAGCATAGTTGTTATACAGATCGCTATGACTGTGATGTAGGCTTAGAGTGCACGAAAGTGTAGCAGTCAGCCTCTCTCTCATGTGCTCATATAACTTCCGTTATTATTATCAGGTCACTTTACTTGCTCATGATTCGCAAGTAGCAACTTACAAATGAGGTTCTACTTGCCATAATGCAACAGTAATGCAGTAATACAAAATATATTATTATCATTAGTAAAAGAGTATGGCAGTAAGATGATAGATTCAATGCCTCAATATTATTCAAATATTATGCCAGTAAGATAATATATATATATATATATATATATATATATATATATATATATATATATACATACATATATAGCCTATATAAACTTGCATAAACTTACAAAATAGATACTTTAACTTAGTCCTCAGATAGAGGAGGGTTGCTGCTAGCTCCGTTAAGGTATTTCTGTCCCTCCCAAACTGCATTAAAATGGTATGTTTAGCAGCCAGAATTAAAAAAAATTCAAGGGGAGAAACCCCCTGACCCCTCCTAACATGATCCATATCACCCTTTAGAAAACAATTGCAATGTCTCAGATTGTGCCCCCCCCCCCCTACACACACCTCAAAAATACACACACGCAAAACTACACACACATCAAAACTACACACACCTCAAAACTATACACACCTCAAAACTACACATACTCAAAATTAGTTAGAATTCTAGAATAGTTAGAATTCAGCTTCATCATCTGAGTAAGGGTGGGTTAGTTTAACATGGTATCAGCCAGTTCATCATCAGACAGCATTACACCCACACACACACACACACGTGAAGATGAAGAGATTGAGACTGGTTTATTCAGAGCCGGTCCTTCCTTTAATAAACACTGCAGCTCAAAACACAAAACAATTTTCACTCAGAAATTGCAAGTAAATTTCACAACTAATTACAAAGAATCGACAAATAACACATTGAATTAAACATAGCATTTTTCAAAAACTAGAAAGATGCTTTATTAGATGCCCCACAACTGCAGCTGAACCTGGAAACTGCCTGTGAGACTCACCCTAACTCACCCTAACCCTGCCTGTGAGACCCACCCTAACTCAACCCTAACCCACCCTAACCCTGCCTGTGAGACCCACTCTAACTCACCCTAACCCTGCCTGTGAGACCCACTCTAACTCACCCTAACCCTGCCTGTGAGACCCACTCTAACTCACCCTAACCCTGCCTGTGAGACCCACTCTAACTCACCCTAACCCTGCCTGTGAGACTCAACCTAACTCACCCTAACTCACCCTAACCCTGCCTGTGAGACTCACCCTAACTCACCCTAACACTGCCTGTGAGACTCATCCTAACTCACCCTGACTCACCCTAACCCTGCCTGTGAGACTCACCCTAACTCACCCTGACTCACCCTAACCCTGACTCACCCTAAGCCTGACTCACCCTAACTCACCCTAACTCACCGACTCACCCTGACTCACCCTAACCCTGCCTGTGAGACTCACCCTAACTCACCCTGACTCACCCTGACTCACCCTAACCCTGCCTAGTGTTCAGAAAACATTCAAAAGTAACTCATATTTGAAGAATAAAGAAATGTAATGTTCGCTTGACGTTCAATATAACCAAGAATAAAAAATACAAAAGTCACTTAATGAACTGGACTTTTTGAACATTCAGAACTATTAATTAACATATTTCTGTTAGCTGGTTACACTTTATCAGGGATTCCGCTTTTTGGTTCACAATTTCGGCATTTTGATTTATGATTCATTCTAGCTTTAATTATATTAAAGTCACACACAATAATACTCAAACTCAAACAAAACCCTTTTAAGATTATAGAAAGCACATGTACCTGAGATAATCACTTTTATCGGACACACAGTTCTTGCTCAGCCACGACGTTGCAGAAATAAAAAACTATCCAAAATTCCAGTCAGAAACTCTGATTAACCTGGAAAAGATCATGTCTGAGTTGTTAAACTTACATGTACAAATGGAGGACTGACACACACACACACACACACACACACACACACACACACACGCACGCACACACGCACACACGCACACACAAATAAATCCTTCAGTGCTGCTGCTGGCGGTCGCCTATACAAACCTTTATTCTGTCCAGTTTAAGCCTCCCTTATCGAAATGAACAGTTACCACAGTTACACACTCTTTCCATTTGCCCCAAAGCTCACACACACACACACACACACACACACACACACACACACACACACACACACACACACACACACACACACACACACACACACACACACACACACACACACACACACACACACACACACACAGGCAGGTATTAATTACATCAGTTATTAATAGACACCAGTCTTAAGAAGGACACAGTGAATCTCACTCTGTGTGGGAAATTTCACACCGCAGTAAAAGACAGACATTTTTCACATTTACGTATTTTTTAAATCCACATTTACATGAATTTTTCACATTTACGTGTCACATGACACGCCTGTCACATGATTACTTGAGTCTCATCAGCCTGGAGTGTCGTTCAACAGAACCAGAACCTGCACACTGTTTCCAGCTGTAGTGATGTAGTATGTGCAGGTCTGTGCTGGTCTGTGCTTGTCTGTGCTGGTCTGTACTGATCTGTGCTGGTCTGTACTGGTCTGTACTGGTCTGTGCTGGTCTGTACTGGTCTTTGCTGGTCTGTACTGGTCTGTGCTACTCTGTGCTGGTCTGTGCTGGTCTTTGCTGTTCTGTGCTGGTCTGTGCTGGTCTGTACTGGTCTTTGATGACACCAAAGCCAAAACAGTGATTTGAACAGTGGGGGACTGACTTTTTAAATAAAAACCCCAATGGTAATGTTCTTTTTTTAAAAGGAATTAAATAAATAGAGGGTTTAAATGGATTAAAGAAAGAAAAAGAAAGAAACAGTGAAAGAACCAGAATAAGAATCTTTGTATAGTGGTAACTTTTAAACTGTTTGCAAAACCGTATCAGGTTACGACTGTAACCTTTGTTCCCTGAGAACGAGACACTGCGTGGATGACCGGTGTCTGAAACACTTATATCCAATCACGGCAATCCTATTTGCCGGCGACAGCCTGACGTCACTACTAGTATATAACGGGCACCTAAAGTGCATGTCAACATCTTATTGTCTGAGGGAACTGTTCAGCAGGCATCCCAAAGCATCAGTCTAGTAAAAAATACAAGATAATAGGCGTCGACCCTGTTACCCCCCCTGTGGATACTGAGCACTCTGAAAGGGACCCTAATAAGGGGAGCGCCTCCAGCTCTAAGGTTTACATTGCCAACAGGCAGTGTACTCAGCGGAAGTGCTATCGGCCCTTTAAAGCAAGGGGAGTACAGTTTTACGCTACCGGAGTATCGAGGAGGCCGACTGTAAGGCCTCGACTGTCACGGGCGTCAGCCGGCGAAGGGCTTCGGATGGAAGAGCATACTCAACCATCCCAAGTGTGAGGGAGCAACTACTCTGTCTCTACCTGAGCCTGGGTGGTGAAGAGTGATATCATACGAGCTATGGGTAGAAAAGTACTAATAATGACCCTAACAAGGGGAGTACAGCATGACCCTGAAGAATGTATCAGGGTCTAGGCCTATTATCTTGTATTTTTTACAAGAAAGATTTTATATTCTCTACTAATTTGACAAATAATTCAAGCAGTTTTGCATCACTTGATTTTACTGTTGGTTGTTTAACATTTGCGTCATAAAACAGTTTAGCTACTTAAACTCCTTCATGGTTAATAACTGAAGCGTCGCACTGGAATTTGTGTTCTGCGCTTGTGGACAATGAAGTTCCGCCTACTTTGATTTGATTTGTTTGTTTTTGGGGTGTACTCAAATATGTTTTCATGCTTGATTGTACAAAAAACACATTATTTTTTATTCACAGCTCCTGTCTCCTTTCGATGAAGCCCCTCCTTCAGAAATACGAAATGTGCTGTGATTGGTTAGCTGGCCCACTGTGCTTTGATTGACAATGCTTAGTGCGTGTTCGGGAAATGTCCCATCCTTCATAACGGCGAGCTCCACTCACTTAGATAGCGGCAATTTCAAACCAATGCAAGCCTGATTTTGACTTAACGCTGCAGTCGGCAAGTCTGGCAGATTGAGTGGACTTAAGCAAAATTTTGAATGTTTACAACTCTCATGCCTCTCCCCCACTATCAACGAATACCCTCCCACCGAGTTCGTGCTCGTCAGTGCGTGTGCACCAGATGTTCTGTGAAGGCGCCCGTCTCATCAGCATCCATCAACACCATGGAGTATTTGGAGATAGCACATACAATAACAGTAGCTTTACTACTGTTCTTACTCTCGTAAGAAAGATAGAGTAGCATTGATTCTTCCAAAAAGCCAAACTTTATCCCTTCATCTGGACATGTTTATCCACCTAACGTTACGTTCACATGGATTTCAGTGCAAATTAAGCTAACAAACCTGCCCAACAAGTGCTAACGTTAGCTATCCATACCAACACATTTGGGCAAACATACTTAGATTACTAACATAACACTAAGAAATAAAGTAACTGGTTGATAAAGCACAATTACCTGTCGAGAAGAAATGTTGCAAGCTCCGCATCCAGCTTGAACCCAATTAAATCAAGTAAATCTCTCCACCTTTCAAATGCCGATCCGATGTTGATCCTGGTTTTATTACGGGCATATTAGAATCTTTTCCACCATCACTCTTCGTTACTGCGCGAATTTCAAGCGTGTGCATGTGATTGTAACGTGCGCGAGGGGTGGCGTGTACACGACCTGTGATTGACAGTCAGATCTCACACCCCCCTGCACTGATTGAACACAATGAACCGGGAGCGGTGGATTCCTGCTAAACAAATAACAAGCTTCAGGTGGAGTTATAAGCTCGTTTTTTTTTTTCTAAAACCACTTTATTTATGTTGTTCTGTCGGATTATAGTGTCAATTTCACTGAATATGATAAAAAAAATGTTGCCGACGGCAGCTTTAATAATAATAATAATACTAATGTTAACAAACAAGAGGATTGCGCAGAACAGATTTCATTCACGGACATTGCAAGCACGGCTTTCACAGGACGATTCAGAGTGATATGTTTTGTTTTGTTTTGTTTTTATAAATTTCTTGGACACTTAAGATACAATGTTATTCACCATTTAATCATAATATTTGTCAGAAAAGTATGGTAATTCAAACAGTAATCAACACCTTTTTTGTATATTCCATGGGCATGGATTATTTAAAACAGGAACATTAAGACTTCATAAGATCCAGAAAAATCGCAGTGTAGTCCAAACGATTTTGTTGTAGTTCTTGAAGAGCGGATTGTGTTAAATAAAAAATCTCCCTTGGAGTGGACTGAGCTTTGAAGACTTGCAGATCTTTTAAATGTTCAAACAGCAACATTACACACTTTTAGTACGTCGGGATTAGACTACTGTAACTCTTTGTATGCCGGATTGGAGCAGTCATCACTTCGACGGCTACAGTTAGTGCAGAACGCAGCCGCTCGACTTTTAACCAGGACCAAAAAACGTGAACATATTACACCGGTATTGGCCTCACTTCACTGACTTCCTGTTTGTTTTAGAATTAAATTTAAAATTGCATTAATTGTTTTTAAAATCTTGAGTGGGTTGTCGCCTTCATATTTGACGGAGCTTCTACATGTCCACACACCTGTCAAAGTACTGAGGTCTTCCGACCAGATGCTCCTCGATGTGCCTAGATCTTGGCAAAAAAACAGAGGTGACAGAGCGTTTGCAGTGGCTGCTCCTAATATTTGGAATAGTCTACCAATTTATGTAAAAAAGGCTCAGACTATTGAAATATTCAAGTCCTTGCTTAAAACGCATTACTATGCTTTGGCCTTCAATTCTAGTTGAGCTTTGATATCTTGACCTGTTGATTACTTTGTTTGTACTTTGTGTGATATTGTCTGTATAATAATTTGCTTTTGTTTCTTTGTTGGATCTTGTGAAGCACTTTGGTCAATTATGATTGTTATTAATGTGCTACATAAATAAATTGAACTGAACTGAACTGAACACACTAACTAAAGTTGAAAAAGTGAAAAAGCATAATAGGACCCCTTTCAAAATTGTGTGAAATATCAAATATTGTTTGTGGGGCATGTCTAACTGGCCGTGTCTATTATTGTTCAGTGTCACGATCCTGAAACACAACAGCGCCGTTAAAAGCCCGTCACACTGGAACACTGGAGCAGAAGCAGGGCCGGTCTGAGCACTGGGACACGTGAGGGTGTTCGTGATCATCTTCCAGCTGCTAATAATCCCGGTAATAGAGGACCGGTGCAGGTGCTCCGCCATCAGGATGGGTTAGGGTTATCAGTCCTGAGCAGAAGTGACCTGACCTGCACAAACCTCCAGCTCCTGTCCACAAAAGTCATTACGTGTCACTTCTCATGTGCCAAACCTCCCATGATCCAGGCGAGCAACAATCACAGATCAAGACTGTCTGTTTCTGCTTAAACACCAGATTCAATGTTCATGTTTCTCACACGAGGTCAAACGGCCTCCAGACGAGGCACACACTCTCGCAGCGGATGAATGAGTGAAAAGGTCAGCCTTCGATCGAGCGAGGTTAATGAGTGGACGGCAAACGCCTCACCTGACATTTAATCACACAGCGTGAACACGATCCTCTCGCTGTTTACAGAGTTGTGTTGACTCGCGCGTGACGCCGCATGCAGAGACGGCTAGAGATTCTCCAATTACCAAGGAAGAAATTCACTCCTGCCTCTTGTTTTCGGCAACTTTTCTCCTCGCGGAGAGTAATAGCAGGTGAATCTCACACAGACAGTTTCCAGGTTTACAGCTGCAGTTGTGGGGCTAATAAAGCTCCGGCGGGGCATCTGAGAGATGCTTAACACACCAGTAAAGAGACGCCGGAGCCGCTGAGGCCCCTGGAAGGGTCCGAAACACTAAATTGGTTCCAGAGGGGAAATTCTCCATTATAGAGATGACAAAGAAGTCTCTACTGGCACCGTTATGAAGTCTACTCTTTTCCACAGAACGAGTCTCGCTGAAACCTGTGCTTCTGCTCCGAGACGGACTAAAGCTAGAGCCGTGAGTTTCAGAAGGAACCAACGTGAAACATGCCATCATGATTATACATGTCGTCATTTTAGATATATACCATAGACCAGACAACTTAAAGAATTAATCATTTACTCTCTCTTACTTCATTAATCATTATTAATTGATTCATCCTAGTATTCTTAATCTGTTCATCAAAAACACTAATTTGTTCAGTGACCTTTTTTTTTAGATGATGACATATTTACACCAGTAGGTGGCAAACTAATTAAATTGATTCTTTAAAAAGTCATAAAATTATTATGCTTAATAAAATGACAAAGATCAATGTCTTCCATTGAGCGGACGGCTGAGAATGACCATACAAAAAAAAGACAATAACATACTAAAAATAATGAATTTCAGAAACATTCTTTTGTCACTGTAATGTATTTGTCACTTTCATCAGTCACATTACAGTTACATTTCATCTGTTCATCCTTGTGAAGGAGAATGAGACGAGAACACGTCCGTTTGTTCAGTCAACAAAATGCTCAAACCAAAGAAAAGCGAACTTCAGCTGACGGTCTGCAGTCCGAAAAAACCGATCTGTTAAGTGATTCACAGTGTGAGTGAGTAAGTGTGTGAAGTGATTCCAGCGTGAAGTGATTCATAATGCATATCTGATATAAAAAAGTAGATGACTAGTAATTTCCTACTACTAAATTCTGAAAAAACAGAGATTTTAATTATTGGACAAAAAACTTCCACACGTAATAACCTAGAATACTGTCTAACACTTGATGGCTGCTCTGTTAAGTCTTCGTTGTCGGTTAGGAACCTGGGTGTGGGTGTGTGTGTGTGTGTGTGTGTGTGTGTGTGTGTGTGTGTGTGTGTGTGTGTGTGTGTGTGTGTGTCTAGTATCTGTAAAACCGCATTTTTCCATCTTAAAAATATATCTAAATTACGACATATGCTCTCATTGACAAATGCAGAACAGTTAGTTCATGCTTTCATGACATCAAGACTAGATTATTGTAATGCTCTAAAGGGTAGTTGCCCTGCACGCTTAATAAACAAACTACAGCTGGTCCAAAACGCAGCAGCTCGAGTTCTTACCAGAACCAGGAAGTGTGACCATATTAGCCGGTTCTGTCAACACTGCATTGGCTCCCTATTAAATATCGTATTCAATTTAAAATATTGCTGATTACTTACAAAGCACTAAATGGTTTAGCTGAGATAACTTTTTCCAAAGTTTTCAAGGCTTGCATTCCCGGGACACCAGGCACTGTTGTTGTGCGAATAAATGACCGGAACACGTGAAGAGTTTCTGTTTTCTGTAGAACGGTGTCGTGTTAGCGGCCCCTAAGTTAATAACTAATGATCTTTACAACAGAAGTGAATCAATCAAAACTAACTTTATCTGGGCAATAACTTTATACTAGATCTGCTGTAAAGCCCAATAATCTCTGTTACTGTAATCTCCTATTACCACTGTAAAGCTGCTTTAAAACAATCTATATTGTTAAAAGTGCAATATAAATGAAGGTGACTTGACTTGAGCAGTGTCTGATGTTGGACATGTGACCAGTGAGGTCATGATGACATCAGCAGTGCACCGGCGGCTGGAGGATCGAACGCTTCAGTGTGATATTAATCTGGACGACACAAACAGCTCTGAGAGAATCAGAGAAACAGACTCGTCTCTGGAGGGATGAGAGATAAACAGCTAAACTAACCACTCGTCTGATATCAGATGCTGTGAGACAGATGATTACAGCGGCCCAGAGAGAGAGACAGGCAGAGATTAGAAGAGATGGATGATGGGATTCAAGAGAGAGATGGAAAAAAACACCCTACAAATAATAGAAAAGAAAAGGGTTTGTGAGAGGAGAGCAACAGCAGGGTGAAACAGGAGGAAGATGAGTTAGTGAGGATGAAGAACACACACACAAGCACACACACACTCACACACACACACACACACACTCTCTCTTCAATAAAACATAAGCCTCATACAATCAATAGGGCCGCTGCCCACCTCAGACGCTGCTACATAACAGAGAAGAACAAGACCTCTCCAGAACTGCAGAACTCCCTGCTGTCTCACTGCTCACCTGCTGTCTGTCTCATTGCAGCACTGTCTCACTGCACACCTGCTGTCTCACTGCTCACCTGTCTCACTGCACACCTGCTGTCTGTCTCACTGAAGCACTGTCTCACTGCACACCTGCTGTCTTACTGCTGACCTGTCTCACTGCACACCTGCCGTCTGTCTCACTCCACACTGAACCTGCCGTCTGTCTCACTGCAGACTGAACCTGCCATCTGTCTCACTCCACACTGAATCTGCCGTCCGTCTCACTGCACACTGAACCTGCCGTCTGTCTCACTGCACACTGAACCTGCCGTCTGTCTCACTGCTCACTGAACCTGCCGTCTGTCTCACTGCACACTGAACCTGCCGCCTGTCTCACTGCTCATTGAACCTGCCGTCTGTCTCACTGCTCACTGAACCTGCCGTCTGTCTCACTGCACACTGAACATGCCGCCTGTCTCACTGCTCACTGAACCTGCCGTCCGTCTCACTGCACACTGAACCTGCCGCCTGTCTCACTGCACACTGAACCTGCCGTCTGTCTCACTGCACACTGAACCTGCCGTCTGTCTCACTGCACACTGACGTCTGTCTCACTGCACACTGAACCTGCCGTCTGTCTCACTGCTCACTGAACCTGCCGTCTGTCTCACTGCACACTGAACCTGCCGTCTATCTCACTGCTCACTGAACCTGCCGCCTGTCTCACTGCACACTGAACCTGCCGTCTGTCTCACTGCTCACTGAACCTGCCGTCTGTCTCACTGCACACTGAACCTGCCGCCTGTCTCACTGCTCATTGAACCTGCCGTCTGTCTCACTGCTCACTGAACCTGCCGTCTGTCTCACTGCACACTGAACATGCCGCCTGTCTCACTGCTCACTGAACCTGCCGTCCGTCTCACTGCACACTGAACCTGCCGCCTGTCTCACTGCACACTGAACCTGCCGTCTGTCTCACTGCACACTGAACCTGCCGTCTGTCTCACTGCACACTGACGTCTGTCTCACTGCACACTGAACCTGCCGTCTGTCTCACTGCTCACTGAACCTGCCGTCTGTCTCACTGCACACTGAACCTGCCGTCTATCTCACTGCTCACTGAACCTGCCGCCTGTCTCACTGCTCACTGAACCTGCCGTCTGTCTCACTGCACACTGAACCTGCCGTCTGTCTCACTGCACACTGAACCTGCCGTCTGTCTCACTGCTCACTGAGCCTGCCGTCTGTCTCACTGCACACTGAACCTGAACAATGATGCTGAAAATTCAGCAATGATCACAGGAATACATTACACTTTACTATATATTAACATAGAAAACAGCTGTGTTACATTGCAGTAATATTTCAATGTCTTATCTAAATTTTTAATCACATTAATGCAGCCTTGTTGAGCAGAAGAGACTCTTTCAGAAACATTAAAGAATCTCACCGACCCCAAACATTTAAATACTAGTGTATAATCACTATTTCTTCTTTTTCCACTTGTACTTCTGTGTACTTGAAGCTTATGTCACCATTACAAATCCCATTACGAATGTGTATGAACACATTTGGCAATAAAAGCTCATTCTGATTCTGAGAAATACACTCACGACTCAAACAAAAACAGAGTGACCTTAATAAATTCTGACTATCTAAAATAAACACTGAGTGAGTGACCCGGTAATCAAACGCTAAGTGTTGTTCATCATTACGAGAGATTCCAACCTGTGTAGAAAGTAAATTACCAGCCGTCAGGAAATGAACACGATCACTGACATAGAGCATGTGTGAGTGTGTGTGTGTGTGTGTGTGTGTGTGCATGTGTGAGTGTGTGTGTGTGTGCGCGTGTGTGTGCGCATGTGTGAGTGTGTGAGTGTGTGTGTGTGTGTGTGTGAGTGTGTGTGTGTGTGTGTGCATGTGTGAGTGTGTGAGTGTGTGTGTGTGTGTGTGTGTGTGTGTGTGTGTGTGTGTGTGTGTGTGTGTGTGTGTGCATGTGCGTGTGTGTGTGCGTGTGAGTGTGTGTGAGTGTGTGTGTGTGTGTCTGTGTGTGTGTACACTGCTGCCGCTCTCAGTGGTTTGACAGACAGACCTGCTGTTATTGATGGCACAGATAAGATCATTGTCTCTAGGGAGCAATACGCAATAAAGTTATTTCTAATTGAAATTTCACAGAGGAACACAACACTCCCCGCGGCTCCTTCAGCTCGTTTGATTACCGGGTCACTCACTCAGTGTTTATTTTAGATAGTTAGAATTTATTTAGGTCACTCTGTTTTTGTTTGAGTCGTGAGTGTATTTCTCAGAATCAGAATGAGCTTTTATTGCCAAATGTGTTCATACACATTCGTAATGGGATTTGTAATGGTACAGAGAACTATCTCAAATACTCCAGCATCACATACGATGCCTCAAAACAACATGGATGATCTCAGGTAAGAGGTCACTGTGGAGAGGTCAGAGGTCACTGTGGAGAGGTCAGAGGTCAGCTCTCTATAGATTGTTTCCTTCACACTCTTTGAACATTGTGGATCAATTCTGAGCGATCGATCGATTCTGCCTGAGAATAATGTTTTACCAAACTGATCTAATGAGGGTTTATTTACCACAGGTTTAAGACCTGTTCCAACCACAACTGTCACAATAACTGTAACCATAACGTTTTAACAATCGCTCTATGAAAATGGTGAATTACAAACCACAACTATAACAGTAACAACGTAAATGAACAACATCATTGGAATCACTTCAAAGTCAGATAATTTTTTTTCAGCTGGGCTGCGTTTAGCCCCAATAAAACGTTGTACAACGATTTTTAAACAAAAACGATGATGCGTTGAACACAATCTTCTGATGACGCAAGAGTTGCAACTACGGTAGCTGAGAAGGCCATTCTTTGTGTTCTTTGTGAAGAATTTACGGAGCATGATGAAGTCGGTATCAATATGTTTAATACTACAAAATATGCCCGATGTTACTGCACTTGCCGCCAAGAACACAAGAGAACATCCCAATCGAGTGAAGGGATTTGTGGAAACTGAAATGGAAGCAAACATCTTACCTAATTCAGACTAAAATACATCTATTTAGCCTCACATACTGACTTTATTTGTAATTCATATTTTGTTTTAATACCCTGTATTTTCTTTCTCATTTTTAGGAAAAGCACTTAATTGCCATTGTTTATTTCTATACCAAAATGGCATAGGCTACACTTGCAATGAAGCTAAAAATATAAACAACTACATCATTATGTTGATATTCTATATTTTTACAATAAAACTTATGACAAACATATCTTCTAATATCCTCAGTTGTTGCGTACCGAGCTGCATCAAACACTTTTGTAAATTACTTTCCTAGAACCCATTGTGCGAGTTCTCTTTAGTACCGCATGCTGCATGTCGCTGCTGATTGGACTGCAGTTCTGACACACCCACCAAACAAGAGAAAACGCATCTCAAACCCGTTGCACCTCGGTGTACACCGTTTCCATGAAACATGACGTTCAACCCGGAAACCGTAGCAAAACGCTGCGCACCGTTTTGAACTTGAACGTGCTCCTGATGAACGATGAAAACTTTGACAGCCAATCAGAATCCATCCTGCTTTATAGAGCTCGAGCGTTTAAAGAAAGAGGCTTATAATAAACAGAAGGTCACTGCGCATTCAAAGAAAGAAGAGGAAAAATACCCCTATTACTCAACACAACACAAACACTAGATATTATAACAACAACCTTCACATGAATATGTTACTGTACACTATTGATTAACTAGCAGAAGGACCAAACAGAGAAGCTTTAAAAGAGAAGCACCTGAAGTCGGCAGTCTATATTCTAGCTGAACACCCAGCATGAGTTTAAGGCGACCGTTATTTTAGAAAGTATTGTTATTGCAGCTTATTCCATAGACATCAGTGTATGGAATTTGAACTATACATGTATTTTTCTTAATATAGTACTTCATTTAAATGTCTATTTAAATGTCTGAAACCTCAAATAAATGTGGTTAAAAACACTTAATAGTTCTGGTATATGAAAAGCACATTGTGTTTGAATTTATCAGTGACGCATTGAACATTCTAATCGCACCGGTGTGATCGTATGCATCAATGGGTAAAATCAATCGCGTTTGGGGGTGAAGGGGTTAGAACTGAGGGGACAGACTGAGATCTAAGGGGTAAAACTGACATCTGAGGGGTAAAACCGACATCTGAAGGGGCAAAACTGAGATATGAGGGGTAGAACTGAGATCTGAGGGCTAAAACTGACATCTGAGGGGTAGAACCGACATCTGAAGGGGCAAAACTGAGATATGAGGGGGTAAAACTGAGATCTGAGGGGGTAAAACTGACATCTGAGGGGTTAAAACTGAGGGGGCAGACTGAGATCTGAGGGGGTAAAACTGACATCTGAGGGGGCAAAACTGAGATCTGAGGGGTAAAACTGAGATCTGAGGGGGTAAAACTGACATCTGAGGGGGCAAAACTGAGATCTGAGGGGACAGACTGAGATCTGAGGAGGAAAAACTGACATCTCAGTGGGCAAAACTGAGATCTGAGGGGTAAAACTGACATCTGAGTGGGCAAAACTGAGATCTGAGGGGTAAAACTGACATCTGAGGGGGCAAAACTGAGATCTGACGGGGTAAAACTGACATCTGAGGGGGCAAAACTGAGATCTGACGGGGTAAAACTGACATCTGAGGGGGCAAAACTGAGATCTGACGGGGTAAAACTGACATCTGAGGGGGCAAAACTGAGATCTGAGGGGTAAAACTGACATCTGAGGGGCAAAACTGAGATCTGAGGGGTAAAACTGACATCTGAGGGGGTAAAACTGTGATGATATCATGCAGTGTATGAGCGGAGTTAAAGCTGGAAACAGTGATGATGTCATGTAGTGGATGGGCGGAGTTAAAGCTGGAAATAGTGATGATATCATGTAGTGTATGGGAGGAGTTAAAGCTGGACACAGTGATGATGTCATGTAGTGTATGGTCATCCTGGTGTGAGGGAGCTAAACAGTTCATTCGTGATGTCATCACCACAAGCCAATCCCTGACAATGCCAGTGACATCATCTGAATGAGCTCATCACGTGTTCAATAAGCTAATTTAAAGCTGCAGTGTGACATTAATGAACAGAACATCTACATGCAGACAGGTCTGTGAACAGTCAGTCTCTGGTTTAGAGAAAACACACTCGAAAGCTCTGGAATAGCCTGAATTGTGATGAGCTTTGCTGAGTCTGAACATGCCGGCGCTCACAGCTTGATCCGAGTGGGAATGAAAGCCTGGCTGTGTGTGTAATGGTCACGGGACACAAGTCTTTCCACTGGCTGTGTGTGTGTGTGTGATGGTCACGGGACACGAGTCTTTCAGATCAGAGACTGAAGCCTTTCATTACACTGCTCATGTTTCCATACAGACTCTCTATAGCACCATCTTTATACTGGAGCTGCTTTAGTGATGCACATCTTTAATAAGAGAAGCTTGTGATTATAATGCAGATGCTGCAGTTCCTCATATGTCGTGTGGCTTTGAATCCTTAAAACAGCATTAATTAAATGTTGCCTGATAGATTGTAGAGTCATGATGAATTTATTACCGCTGCGTATTCCCACAACTGCCTGAACAATCCTGACGGAGTTAAAATACGCTTATAAGCACATCAATCACAGCAGAGAATGATAAACACACACACACACCATTTGTGTTGTGACTAAAGCTAGGTAGACAGATAGACAGACAGACAGACAGACAGACAGACAGATAGACAGACAGATAGACAGACAGACAGACAGA
>CM060630.1:32719863-32762363 GCA_030578275.1 Meda fulgida | reverse complement strand
CAAGGATTGTGTCTGTTCTCCAGACAAAAGAAGCTCAAATCTGTTCCCTCACACGAGCGCCTCTTTCTAACGGCCCCTCATTAATAAACGCTACGTTTCACTGTTCTGACATGAGTTTAATGAGTGGGTCCCGGGGCCGCGGTACAGACACAGGGTCCACTTACTCCTGCTGTAAATGCACATAAACACTGTCATTTCTTCAGCCTGTCATTAGAGCGGCTCTGGCTCATCGCTTAGGCCAGTCAGTTGAGAACACGTGTGTGTGTGTGTGTGTGTGTGTGTGTGTGTGTGTGTGTGTGTGTGTGTGTGTGTGTGTGTGTGTGTGTGTGTGTGTGTGTGTGTGTGTGTGTGTGTGTGTGTGTGTGTGTTCAGGTCTCATCTGATTACTGCTGCTCGTTATTGTCCCGTACGTCACAGGTCTCGTCGAGAGCCACTAAAACAACACCGTTGCGATGAGGCTGGTGTTCTGGCAGGCGTTCTGTAAATCTGAGCATCAGTAAAGCTCATAACTGTGATGAACTGTGTCAGCTGTTTGCTTCGTCCTTGTGAAGTCTTTGAGAATAGATGGCTGATTTGCTAAAAGCTTTCTAAATGGACTCTGTTTTATTGAAAGAGGATTATCCAGTCAAAGACTGATGTTCATTTTCCATTTCAAAGGAAAAAGGCGGATCACGGACACAATTGCTCACTCCCACTGACTCACTCCCATGATTCACGATTCATAGTCACGGGAGCGTTTGAGATACGGCCACTTAAAGTGGGAGAGATTAAAGTTCACAGAGAAAAGAATGAAGTCAGCAGGAGGAGATGGGAAAACTCTCACAGGAATTATCAGCATGCGCTCTGGAATTTCAATTACCTTTCCAGCATCATATCTGACCTTTAAAGCAACACTCAACACAAACAACTAACACACCCTCAACCGAAGCCATACACACCAGATGCCCTCTAAAACAGAACAATACATCCATTAACATCTGACGTCTTACCGACTTTCAGTTCGTTCAATTCAGCCAGAGGACTGATAGTTCAGTGAAGGATACAAACACCTGGAGAATCATTTATGAAGCATTACATGAGGAATCAGACAAACGCTGGGCAACACGAGACGGATCATTGTATGGAGGAATACTGGGAAAAACTAAACTAACAGGAAACTTTAGCTAACGATGAACAAACGTTCTTGCAGTAACGTTAATACACTGTTCATTATCATGTTCTCAAAGCTTTAGCACAAAAACATTATGTATACATCGTTCACGGAACGTTTTTACCTGAAATGTTTTAGTCGGATGTTTGTCTAAAGTTTTTTAAATGTTGCTACTTGTTTCCAGACTCATTCCTCTCACTGTGTTTCTAAAGCTTCCTTCCATCAGCACAACCTCTTCTGCCGCTATACAAACTCACACAAGCTCCTCACGCTTAAGGGAAACTCCACCGGCTTAGAACAAACGCAAAGATGTTCTCTAAAACAATGAACTTCATCACGTGCCATTTTCAGCAGGGACATTTTTGATGAGATCCGGAATTATGAAACTCAATTTCATGAGTCGTTCAGGAAGAGACGTTTCCTTCCCGAGTGGATTTTACATAATTTCATTAGCATTTGTACACTGACTCACAGGTAGAGCTGAGCTAGAGATACTCTCTCTCTCTCTCACACAAAGACACACACACACTCACTCACTCACTCACTCTACACACACACACAGCCTGAGGTGTCTGCTTGTGTTCACGTCAGATCATTGGACTCATTAATATACACTCACACAAACGGATGTTATGGAGGTTTGGCAGCGCCTTCATTAACTGCGCCTGAGGTTCAAGACCTTGGCCAATCAGAGTGTGTTAACAGCATAATGACCCGACACAGCTCAGTGTGTGATTGGCTGGAGCAGCGGAGCAGGACGACTCACTGACCGTGTTTAATCAAACAGGAAGGGTTGAATCGATTAGCAGGAAAGCTGCTGCCTCACTGTGTGTGTGTGTGTGTGTGTGTGTGTGTGTGTGTGTGTGTGTGTGTGTGTGTGTGTGTGTGTGTGTGTGTGCTACTCTCGTGATGAGGTGCGCTGTGGAAACCTTCTCATGCATCAGACATGAACGCAGCTGCTGCATCATTCTTTTATTCACATTTATTTATTCAGTTTCTCAGTGTGTTCAAGTATGATTTTTCAGAAAGACAGAATGTCATTATAGCTACACTGGTTTCATGTTTAAACACTGAGGCGTGTGTAAGTGATGTGTGCACAAGTGTTCATGCGTGACCTGATTCATAACTTCAAATAACACCGTCAACTTTATTACCGATTACTACGGGAAGCATTGCTCAGTTTCGAACGCTTTAATATAATGAGATTTTGTTTTGTCACTACGCTCTCCGATCATTGAAGTGCCTTGGAACGGCAGCTTCGTTTGATGCGTTGATGTAATTTCCATTGAAACGGGAAGCTAAGGTGGGACAAATTTAATGGCTCCTCCCCTTTTTCAAATAGCTAATAGCATTTAGTTTACCTCAAAAACTGCAAGTCGTACAAGCGAATCATGGAAGCGAATATTATTTATAATTCAGAATTCAGAAAAATATAATTGCTTATATCTCCTAAATGCAAATTGTGGCGAGCAGGACGAGGCAAAGGCCGTGGGAGACCGGCACGAGGCCGGTTACGTGATTGCTGATGAGCGACACCTGCGCACCGGTCTCGTATCTCTCACGGAGGAACGGAAGCATAAAAGAGGAGCGACGATGGTGAAGGACGAAAGAGGCCAGGCCTGGATTTATGTTGTGTTGTTTATGTTGTAACAGCAGTCGTCAGTGAGGGGCTGCTATCTTTTACTTTCGTTTTATATCGTTTTACTTTATGTCATTAAATTGTTGAATGTTCGCTGGTTCCCACCTCCTTCTTCCCATAACATCTGAACTGCGTTACACAAATTGTTATTGTTTTGGAACACACCAACTTATTCATAACCTTAAGGCTAACATATTCATATTAAAAGCAACAAAAAAAGTAAATAAATGGTTTGAGCGTTTATGTTCAGTATCATTTATATAAAACAACTTTAAAAGTAAAACTGTAAAAAAAGAAACCCTCCTCCTTCCCCAGCTCCACCTGTGTAGATTTGTACTGGTAACTCATGAGCTTCAGAAAACCTCCTCCTTCCCCAGCTCCATCTGTGTAGATCTGTACTGGTAACTCACGAGCGCTTCAGAAACCCTCCTCTTTCCCCAGCTCCACCTGTGTAGATCTGTACTGGTAACTCATTGGCTTCAGAAACCCTCCTCCTTTCTCAGCTCCACCTGTGTAGATCTGTACTGGTAACTCAGGAGCTTTAGAAACCCTCCTCCTTCCCCAGCTCCACCTGTGTAGATCTGTACTGGTAACTCATGAGCTCCTCCTTTCCCAGCTCCACCTGTGTAGATATGTACTGGTAACTCATGAGCTTCAGAAACCCCCCTCCTTCCCCAGCTCCACCTGTGTAGATCTGTACTGGTAACTCATGAGCTTCAGAAACCCTCCTCCTTCCCCAGCTCCACCTGTGTAGATATGTACTGGTAACTCAAGAGCTGCAGAAACCCTCCTCCTTCCCCAGCTCCACCTGTGTAGATATTTACTGGTAACTCATGAGCTTCAGAAACCCTCCTGCTTCCCCAGCTCCACCTGTGTAGATCTATACTGGTAACTCATGAGCTTCAGAAACCCTCCTCCTTCCCCAGCTCCACCTGTGTAGATCTGTACTGGTAACTCATGAGTTCCTCCTTTCCCAGCTCCACCTGTGTAGATATGTACTGGTAACTCATGAGCTTCAGAAACCCTCCTACTTCCCCAGCTCCACCTGTGTAGATCTGTACTGGTAACTCATGAGCTCCTCCTTTCCCAGCTCCACCTGTGTAGATATGTACTGGTAACTCATGAGCTTCAGAAACCCTCCTCCTTCCCCAGCTCCACCTGTGTAGATCTCTACTGGTAACTCATGAGCTTCAGAAACCCTCCTCCTTCCCCAGCTCCACCTGTGTAGATCTGTACTGGTAACTCATGTGTCGTGTGTGTATCGGCAGCAGCAGCAGATCTATTCCGCCAGACCAAACATATCAACATTGTCATAAACATTACCATGTCAATCACTCCAAGAGTTGTCATGACAGAACTACTGTTATAAAATAAAATTAAAACAGTTATAAAAATAAAAAATACAACTAAAAAATAAAATAACAAATGTTTAAAATGAGCTTATACATTTTTTAAAATAGCTTATTAAATATAAAACAGCTTCTTTAAAGTAAAATTATTAAGTATAAAGCTAGCACAGCAGAAGTGTGTGTGTGTGTGTGTGTGTGTGTGTGTGTGTGTGTGTGTGTGTGTGTGTGTGTGTGTCGTGTGTGTCTGTCATCTGAGACTGGGATCATGTTAAATGTCTGCTGTGTTCATGAAAGCGTTTGAGGTCAGTGAACAGTGCGTCCTCAGTGATTTCCCATGATTCTCTACAAGCAATAAAGAGCTTTAAATAACCAGCAGCTCAAACACAGATATTAGAACGAGTGTGAGGATGCGCTTACTGACCC
The DNA here is from genome assembly GCA_030578275.1 of Meda fulgida. Classification (NCBI taxonomy): domain Eukaryota; kingdom Metazoa; phylum Chordata; class Actinopteri; order Cypriniformes; family Leuciscidae; genus Meda; species Meda fulgida. The sequence goes on along the minus strand of CM060630.1, from coordinate 32,757,802 downwards.
GGTTATTGATTACTACTGATTATTTCACACACTACAGTCCTTCTACAGGAGAGAACGAGCCTGTCGCAATAGAGACGAGCGTCAAAATGAGTTTGTGTCGCATTAGTTTATCCACAGACATTTATCGCTCAGAAGAGACGCAGATCTGACGCATTATTCCCGTTTATCTGACGCTGCTCTGTGCTGCTGCCGCAGGCTCGGATAATAGGTGTGTGTGTGTGTGTGTGTGTGAATCTAGGCCAGTGGTAATGAGTTTTCCAGCCTGTGTGTCCACATGGCCGCAAGTGTCGTTCTGGTTAAAGTTTGATCTTTGTGACCAGAGACAAATATTAACACACACACACACACACACACACACACACACACACACACACACACACACACACACACACACACACACACACACACACACACACACAGCTTCAGGGCGTCTGGCTGTTCCGTTCGATATCATTCACACGTAGGTGAATTTGATCTGCAATAGAAGATCCTACCTCCACACACACACACACACACACACACTGAGTGTGTGTGTGTGTGTGTGTGTGTGTGTGTGTGTGTGTGTGTGTGTGTGTGTGTGTGTGTAATAGTACCATACGGAGTGATATCGAGTCGTTTTCTCTCTGTCTGTTCAGTTTTAGATCATTATGATTAGCATTTCTGCTGAAACGCGACTGACTGCAGAACCAGTGAAACTGAAGCGTAAGCAGAAGAACTGAGTCCACGAGCAGCTGTGAAACATCCACCGGTTAAACGCCACATTCACACACAGTTATTCACCAGTTTAACTATTCAAGGCTAATAGAACATGAACCGAAGGCCTGAGGATCTCCAGACAACATCAGAAGGGGGAGTTTATTCTCATCAGAACGTCACAGAGACTGAAGAGTGGCTTCTCTCTTTCCGTGTCCGGATTCATTCAGAAACACACCGGTTACGTAAGAGGAACGCAAACCCACAGCCTCAGACACACTCACTGTATTCACAGTGAAGCACTTTAGTATCACACACTGGGGAATCAGGGTTGTCTCTTGTTTAATTAAAATGAGCTGAACCAACACAATTTTTAAAGAGCACATATTCTGCTTTCCTCGTGTTCATCTGTGTTAAGTGTGTGCTGTTGCTGTTTGATCATGAAAAGCTCCAGTTCTTCTCTTTATCAGTGTAAGTGTTTCTGAACTCCTGAAACGCCTCCATTGTAGTCTTGAGTTTCTTCAGGGAACACGTCACAATATTCCTCATTATAATAATTCATACGCAGAATAAAGGGGCGGGCCTGGTTGAGTTAGTTAGTTAGTAGTTTGTTAAACTGGCGATTATGGTAAGGGGCATTTCACAAACACACTCAAAGCGCTCGAAAAATCACAACAAACTGCTCCAGCCGACCAATAAGAGCACAGTGTGCTTTTCAGAAGGAGGGGCTTCATAGAGACAGGAAGTAAACAGAGCGTTACAGACAGACTGGGAAGAGAGGAGCCGCAACAATGGAGAATATGAGGAAAATAATCAACATTCAAGCAGGAAAACCTGTTCAAGTAGAGCCTGAAACATCAAGACTTAAGAAAGGTATAATATGGCTTCTTCAAAATATTTCAAACTGAAGTTTGCTTAATCCGTTTGTGTTGGGACTACATGGATCATTTCTGTAACCAACTGGGCCGTGAAGCTGTACTTTCTAGCATTCAGAGATTAAGTGTTATTTTGTGTTTTTCAGTAAAAGGAAAGACGTAAGAGTTTAATGTTCAGTTATGTTGAACATTTAGTAAAGCTTCAGTAATTATGAGTGTTTAAGCTTTGAAATTATACCTAATTTATGATGATTACTAAAAATGTGAAAGGGAAAAATGCCATAAAACAGACTATTTTACTGTGTTCCTTCACAAACCAAAGGTGCTTCATCTCGTGTGAGTGTGTGTGACGTGATGGACATACAACAAAATATCAGATGCTTCATATTAAATCAGTCTGAATCAGTGTAAAAACAGACTCACTCTTCAGTTCAAAAGAGTCAAACGAACCATCTAAAGCATCAGTTCCTGCAGACGCGACCGGTGCTGGTCCTAACCCTCACACACACACACACGCACACACGACCTGTGCTTCTCACACACACACACACACACACACACACACACACGACCTGTGCTGCTCACACACACACACACACACGACCTGTGCTTCTCACACACACACACACGACTTGTGCTGCTCACACACACACACACACACACGACCTGTGCTTCTCACACACACACACACACACACACACACACACACACACACACACACACACGACCTGTGCTGCTCACACACACACACACGACCTGTGCTTCTCACACACACACACGACTTGTGCTGCTCACACACACACACACGACCTGTGCTGCTCCTAACCCTCACACACACACACACACAGAACCTGTGCTTCTCACACACACACACGACCTGTGCTGCTCACACACACACACACACGACCTGTGCTTCTCACACACACACACACACGACCTGTGCTGCTCCTAACCCTCACACACACACACGACCTGTGCTGCTCCTAACCCTCACACACACACACGACCTGTGCTGCTCCTAACCCTCTCACACACACACGACCTGTGCTGCTCCTAACCCTCACACACACACACGACCTGTGCTGCTCACACACACACACACAACCTGTGCTGCTCCTAACCCTCTCACACACACCCGACCTGTGCTGCTCCTAACCCTCACACACACACACGACCTGTGCTGCTCCTAACCCTCTCACACACACACGACCTGTGCTGCTCCTAACCCTCACACACACACACGACCTGTGCTGCTCCTAACCCTCTCACACACACACGACCTGTGCTGCTCCTAACCCTCACACACACACACGACCTGTGCTGCTCACACACACACACACAACCTGTGCTGCTCCTAACCCTCTCACACACACACACACACGACCTGTGCTGCTCCTAACCCTCTCACACACACACGACCTGTGCTGCTCCCAACCCTCTCACACACACACGACCTGTGCTGCTCCTAACACTCACACACACACACACACACACAACCTGTGCTGCTCCTAACCCTCTCACACACTCACGACCTGTGCTGCTCGTAACCCTTACACACACACACGACCTGTGCTGCTCCTAACCCTCTCACACACACGACCTGTGCTGCTCCTAACCCTCACGCACACACACACACGACCTGTGCTGCTCCCAACCCTCTCACACACACACGACCTGTGCTGCTCCTAACCCTCTCACACACACGACCTGTGCTGCTCCTAACCCTCACGCACACACACACTCGACCTGTGCTGCTCCCAACCCTCACACACACACATGACCTGTGCTGCTCCCAACCCTCTCACACACACACGACCTGTGCTGCTCCTAACCCTCACACACACACACACTCACGACCTGTGCTGCTCCTAACCCTCACCCTCACACACACACACGACCTGTGCTGCTCCTAACCCTCTCACACACACACGACCTGTGCTGCTCCTAACCCTCTCACACACACACGACCTGTGCTGCTCCTAACCCTCACACACACACACACACACGACCTGTGCTGCTCCTAACCCTCACACACACACACACACACGACCTGTGCTGCTCCTAACCCTCTCACACACACACAACCTTTGCTGCTCCTAACCCTCACACACACACACACACACGACCTGTGCTGCTCCTAACCCTCACACACACACACACACGACCTGTGCTGCTCCTAACCCTCACACACACACACACACGGCTGCAGATCCAGTGCCTACACTACAGGAAAACACACTTCATCATACTTTATCTCTTTGCGTCTGTAGATCGAGTCAGAAATCTCTTTACACACACCAAACTTTTGAGTTTTATTCATATCTATAATCTCAAGGTTTTATACAACACTTTACTCCTAAAAACATGGCGAAAATATATTTGTTTTCGGTCTGTTGACAGTATTATCTGATTTATGGAGAAATAAATCCAAAATACCTTCTGTAAAAAACTTTAATATCACAACAAAATGAAACCAGAATTATGAATTATGAATATGGCTTTATCCAATGTACAGATTTATGTTCAGGAAATGTAAGCAGAGCAGCGCACATTTAATTAGACAATGCCTCATTTGCATATTTAAAAATACAAAATACAATAATGGATGATGATATATATAATTGACATTTTTACCAGATTAACCTGTACATTTTTGCCTTGAAAAAAGTCACACAGACTGAAGCCACGAATGCACAGATTATATAATAAATATGTTTTTTTTTGTACATAACAACCATAATGGACATAAACAAGATTTCAACATTATGCGCTGATTTGAATGTTTTGATGCCCTAGCAACCACCCAAAACACTCTAGCAACCACATAGCAACATGTTACTGAAGCAAGAGCGAGTTAAGACACAGACTCAGAATGAAGAGATCGTAATCTGTGTGATAAAACAACTCTAATATCTGCAGCAACGATTTCATCAAAAGCTCTGTCTGAGATATTATAAACACAGACACGCCCACCAGCTGCCAATCACACATCCGGCCAATCAGGAGGCTCTGATTCTGATGGACAAATCTGACCCCGACCAGAGTAAATTAAAGAAACCCAGATTACAGATAATCTGAGTCCAGAACAAGGAAACAGACTCTCTCTCTCTCTGTCTCTCTCACTCAGTCTCTCTCTCTCTCTCTCTCTCTCTCACTCAGTCTCTCTCTCTCGCTCACTCAGTCTCTCTCTCTCTCTCTCTCTCTCTCTCTCTCAGTCTCTCTCGGCTGCTGCTGATCTACTGAAATGACTATGTGAAATTAAAGTGCCACTGATCGCTGTGATCTCATCAGCCTCCATCGCCGCAGCGTGTGTGTGTGTGTGTCTTTATAATTAAAACATGTTCAGCTCGTGCCACCATCATAAAACTGTTAATCAAAGGTTACAAACATGGCTGTATTTTAGGTCACGGAAAACAACACAGTCTCTCTGTGGTCTCTCATCTGCGAGAAACGCCCCCGGCATGCGTTTAATCTGATTATCAGGAGAGATTGGGCCAGTAAGAGCTCGTTCATCTGCTCCTTAATCGATTTCACCTGCACAGAGAACCCTTTAACGTTCCTCTCACACAGTCATGGCATCATCTGACGCATGCCGCGGTTAATGGAGCGTGAAGTGGGAGATTTGCACTGGAAATCCTCGATGAGGGACATAAACATCATCAGGACGTGTGCATTAACAGGTTATGATAACTGTAAAACTGTATAACTGCTGTGACGCTGTTGAGCCGAGAGTGTGTGTTGTGAGTGTGTGTGTTAGGTGAATCTGCATTGTGCTGAAAACCTCTTTGCTGTAGTCGGTCACGGCTGACAGGATAATGGCAGAGCTTTATAATCCTGTTAACCCTGTGAAAGCTTCACGCGCCGAACGCCCGGCTCAAACCGCTCATTACCGTCTCGGGGAAACCGGCACTTATGAGGGGAACGAGAGCCGCTAAAGGCCTCGTCTGTCTGTGGTGGAAGACAACAAACACTCTGAAAAATATGGAAGATTTGATCGGTTGCTGCTTTATCACACAGCTGACAGAACTTCAGCAAGGGTTATGAACAAACGTTCCTCCGGTAAGATCAGCAGAACGATCGTTTAGAGTTAGTTCTGATAGAGCTGCCCGATTAATCATTAAAAGATCTTAAACGACTTAATTCGTCTCTATTAACCCTTTGACGAGTCCGATCACAGGAACATTCAGATCTGTGTTCTGACCCAGAGAGCCGTTGTCATGAATCAGTATGAAACAGCTTCACTAACAGTCTTTAAAAGCACACTATCATTATTTCTGTCTTACAATCATTCAGATCATCACAGAAGTACTGGGATAAAAGTTTATAGTTCAGATATAAACACTGATGTCTACGGGAGCGATCAAAATAGAGTAAATCATCTTTTGAAAGAAATTTGATGCTTTAAATTAAGATTGTATCAATTACACTGTTACACCAGTAGGTGGCGACTGTTAAAACATGTATTCGTCATTGAATCATTCATTCAAGAGATTTGTTCAAAAACGCTGATTCATCCAGTAATGAAACAAGTGAAGTCTTTATGAGTGAGTCGTTGAATAACCATAACCAAGAAAAAACGATTTAATACAAAACATTTAAACTGGATGTTTTGAACACACAGAGAACATTAAGAAAAAATGTTTACATAATTTAATGGGAGCGTTAGCAAGAAGATGTTTTGTTGGCTGGGTTTACACTCGATCAGCTCCTGCAATCGCACACACACACACACACACACACACACACACACTCACAAACACTCATGACAAGCTGGAACAGGAGCTTTGACTGTGGCCGCAAGCACGCACTCGTTCTCTCTCCGGACGGTAACAGGACCTTCTACGTTCTTTTAACTCAAGCTGCATTGATTTGCTGGAAGGAAAATGAATTTGGTTTAATGTATTCCCTTTAGAGCAAAGATTTTCTTGTCTTGCAAACTCTAATGAAAGAATGAGAGCTTCTGTGGTGGAGCTCAATGTGCTCAGCAGAAACGCAGAATACATTAACCACACACACACACACACACACACATGCATAGCATGGTGGGAGTAAACATTCAGCTGTGTGTCTGGCATGAGTGTAACGCACTGAAACTCCCATAAGCCTCACCTCAGATCTGACACACACACACTCTGTCAAACACACACACACACACACACACACACACACACACACACACACACACACACCTGATGGGAAACTCCCATCAGCCCATGCACCTCAGATCTGCTCTGCTAGAATGAAGACGTGTTGGGACAGACCTGAGAATGAAGCGTGTCAGTGAAATATGGATGAGATACGTCTAAAATAAGCTCCTGTATCGCAGCAGAGCAAACGTCTACCTGTAACATTCACATGTGATTTACACACACACACACACACACACACACACACACACACACACACACACACACACACACACACCTGACCAATAGAGGCCACTGCTGTGTTAGTCCAGTCACACACTCATCACACATGTGCTTTCAATAATAACAGTATTGTGATCGTTGACACAAAAAAAAAATTCAATATTTCTAGAATCATTTTCCGAATTGTTTAGTTTTTTAGAATGTGTATTCGCTTCTTTTCAGTCAGCTGGTTAAATCACTGCTTGTATCTGAACATTCAGGCTGATTCTTGCACAGCAGAAACACTGAATGAAATCCATATTCACTCTCAGACAGTAGGTGGCGCTCATGGAACAGCAGAATCAACATCAGATACACTATATTGCCAATAGTTTTGGGACTTCTGCCTTTACATGCACTTTAATGAGATCCCATTCCTGATCTGTAGAATTTAATATGGAGTTGCTCCACCTCATGGATCTACAACAGCTTCAACTCTTCTGGGAAGGCTTTCCAGAAGGTGTAGGAGTGTGTTTATGGGATGTCCGGCACTGATGTTGGACGAGAAGCTCTCAGTCTCTGCTGTAATTCATCCCAAAGCTGTTCTTTCGGGTTGAGCTCAGGACTCTGTGCAGCCAGTCCAGTTCCTCCACACCAAACTCCTCATCCATGTGTTTATGGTCCTGCTTTGAGCACTGGAGCGCAGTCATGCTTGAACAGGAACATCCACACACTCTTCCCACCCCTAATTACATACTCCTCCCTCCACCAAACAACCCCACACCATAATCCCCCCTCCAGCAAACACCCCACACCATAATCCCCATCCACCAAACAACCCCACTCCATAATCCCCCCTCCACCAAACAACCTCACACCATAATCCCCCCCCTCCACCAAACAACCCCACACCATAATCCCCCCTCCACCAAACAACCCCACACCGTAATCCCCCCTCCACCAATCAACCCCACACCATAATCCCCCCTCCAACAAACAACCCCACTCCATAATCCCCCCTCCACCAAACAACCCCACTCCATAATCCCCCCTCCACCAAACAACCCCACACCATAATCCCCCCTCCACCAAACAACCCCACACCATAATCCCCCTCCACCAAACAACCCCACACCATAATCCCCCCCTCCACCAAACAACCCCACTCCATTATCCCCCCTCCACCAAACAACCCCACACCATAATCCCCCCTCCACCAAACAACCCCACACCATAATCCCCCCTCCACCAATCAACCCCACACCATAATCCCCCCTCCACCAAACAACCCCACTCCATAATCCCCCCTCCACCAAACAACCCCACTCCATAATCCCCCCTCCACCAAACAACCCACACCATAATCCCCCCTCCACCAAACAACCCCACACCATAATCCCCCTCCACCAAGCAACCTCACACCATAATCCTCCCCTCCACCAAACAACCCCACTCCATTATCCCCCCTCCACCAAACAACCCCACACCATAATCCCCCTCCACCAAACAACCTCACACCATAATCTCCCCTCCACCAAACAACCCCACCCAATAATCCCCCTCCACCAAACAACCCCACACCATAATCCCCCCTCCACCAAACCACCCCACACCATAATCCCCCCATCCACCAAACAAGCCCACACCATAATCCCCCCTCCACCAAACAACCCCACACCATAACACCTCCTCCACCAAACTTTACACTCAGCACAATGCAATCAGGCAAGAACCATTCTCCTGGCAACCGCCAAACCCAAACTCATCCATTGGATCGGCAGACAGAGAATCACGATTCGTGATTCGACCCATTATTTCACAGATATGTGTAGAAGCGTCTTCATGGCTAGACGTATTGTGTTTAGAATAGAATGTATTTTATACGCACACACAATTTGAAAAGACTGAAACGGACACAGAGACACAGAGAATAAGACTTAGACTTAGATAAGGATTTCTCTCTTGATCAGAAAGGGTAAGAGTGATTTCAAATCATTTCAGCCGGTTCTAATTTGATTTTTGGATGCTGTGAACATGTTTAGCTAAACCGCCACTCCAGTTTAGCGTGTATTGTTGTTTCTGCAGTTAAAAAGACAAAGTTGACCATTCTGGCTTATAGTTTCGTTATTTTAATAATTTCTTTATTTTTACTATATTTATTGATCACTCAGGGTTATCTAAATTAACTATTTGTGGCTTGTGTTTTGAATATATGTTCCCCTGCACTTTAGGCACTTTGCACACATTTGTTCTGCATCTTGTGACTTGATTCTGACTTTAAAAACTTTGTTTTGTATTTTATTTATAAGAAAGGTATATTCTGTTCTAATTTAATTCTGTAAATTAATTGTTGATTATTTTTCGGTGTATCGATGTTGCACTCTGTACTTAGAGCCTGCTCGCATTGATTTGCATGTGAAATGCAAATCCTGTCTGCAGTGAGGCTTTTTGCAGTTATTTCTTAGTTTAATTGATCCGAAATGTTTTTATACATTTTCTTCTATATATTTGTGTGATGTTCTGTACATCGCGGCATTAAAATGTTAAAGCCCTGCCCCCTCCCCAACCCCCCACACATGATTCGACCATTAGTCGACTATACGGAAGACTTGACGATTCTGATTCGACTATGAAATTCCTTAGTCGGGGACACCCCTACTTGATTTATACAACTGTGGCCATAGAAGTGATTGGAACACCTGAATTTAATGATTTGGAGGGGTGTCCTAATACTTTTGGCAATATAGTGTACTTGTAGATCAAACTGGGCAATTCTTGTTTTTTTATGGAATATTGCAGTGTTTATTATAAATGATTTCTGGATGCACATCATTATTGTTTTAATAATCATGAATCAGAACAACTTCCTCTCATCTCTTCTATGATTATGAGGGCGACCTGTCACTCACATGAGATCCACCAATGGCAAACCACAACCATCCAACCATCCAATCAATTCCTCATAGACAAAATCAAGCCTCGCCAACATGTGTTCTTGTTCCAGAAGCGTTTCTCTGGGATATACGGCACAATAGGAGAGAGGGTGAGCACACAAGCGTCCTCTTTTCCCTGTAGCCACATATTCTCCTCTTTTGCTTTCTTCTCTATTTTCAGAGCATATAAAAACCACAATTGCCAAAGTATGATTATTCTTGCTCTATTTTTTAAGCACTAGCGCCTGCTAATGACGCTTTATTCTTCTGTACTGAAGTGTGTCGTAGCCTATGATGTCATCGTACAGTACAAACATGTTGTTTATTAGGTCCGTGTGGTACAGTGTGATTTATAATGATCTCAGTCTGCAGCCACGTATCTAAGTCATCTAAATGATCTTCTCATCTGAACATCAAACCTTCACATGTATCCTGATCTCAGCGAGTTTCGAGGGATCAGCTGTGTGTGACTGGATCTGTGGGCCGAACACTTTTCATGTAAATCTGAGCGGCAGAAACTGGGGCGACCCACTTCTTGACCCAAATCCTCAAAGACGCTCCCCGTTTAATTGAGCATCAGCCTGAGAATCTGCCCAGTGAGACGCTGAGATCACGGCTAATGAGAAGCTAACGCTACATCACACCGAAGACTGAAGAGCAGAGGAAAACTACACACATCTGAGTGATGACACTCTACCATCAAGAGTTCACTTTAATAATGTGTGTATGTGTGTGTGTGTGTGTGTGTGTGTGTGTGTGTGTGTGTGTGTGTGTGTGTGTGTGTGTGTGTGTGTGTGTGTGTGTGTGTGTGTGTGTGTAAAACACTAACAAATGGAGTTATATTCAGAGCACACACTCATTCATGGCCAGATGCAGAGCCTTTCACTAATAACTGATGAATGTTAATGAAGGTTTAGCATATATTATCACTCATCTATCCATCTTATATTCCTCATAGTGTCAGTGTAATATCTAACGGTCAACATGAGACGAGAGCGTTCGGACGCCCACTGACTCTCATTCTCACTCTCTCACTCTCTCACTGAGCAGCTGACAGGAAGTGAATCAGATCGAGTGTCCAGTGAAACTATAACACTCACACTGACGAGTCAGCTCACAGCATCAGCACTGACCAATCAGCTCACAGCATCAGCACTGACCAGTCAGCTAACAGCATCAGCACTGACCAATCAGCTCACAGCATCAGCACTGACCAGTCAGCTCACAGCATCAGCACTGACCAATCAGCTCACAGCATCAGTACTGACCAGTCAGCTCACAGCATCAGCACTGACCAATCAGCTCACAGCATCAGTACTGACCAGTCAGCTCACAGCATCAGCACTGACCAATCAGCTCACAGCATCAGTACTGACCAGTCAGCTCACAGCATCAGCACTGACCAATCAGCTCACAACATCAGCACTGACCAATCAGCTCACAGCATCAGCACTGACCAATCAGCTCACAGCAACAACACTGATCACAGATTCATTAGCAGCCTGTGATCTACAGTGTGACTCACACACAGATGTTGTTCCCTAAAGCGTCTCCAGATCTACGATGAAACCGTGTAATGAAGCACATCAACATTATTCTAAGGAAAGTGTCTCATCTGAACAGTAATTTCTCTCATTCAGGCCACAAAACAACACGACAAAAACTATTTCTGCTTAATTAGTCGAATGATTTCAGAATTAAATGATCTGAACGGTATTGAATCTGAACTCCATCACACACACACACACACACAGTAATGTATTATTGCTCACACTGACTGTTCTTCTTATTATATCATCTCTGCCTGACCGGCAACAGCTTCGAATGATCACCAAACTAAGATGTCACTATAATTTGACAACAAATCGTTTTTTTTCCTTGAATGTAAACAGTAGCAATAAATAAAATATCATATCATGAACCAGATGAACAATACTATATGATCAGACGGGTCGTTTAACAGAATAAGAGCACTAGGTTTTTTACTTTAGCCCTGCCTTGATGAAGCTCGTCACATCATCACGTTTCTTCAGGACGAATAAACCTGTCCGTGGATCATCTTTCCTTCAGGAGCATCAGTGAATGTGAACAAGTCTCTCAGTGTGAACGCTGGATCTCAGAGCTCAGATGTGCAGAAGAGAGTGCGTGTTTCCCTGAGAACCGTGTGAAGACACACTCACACCATCAGAATCTGAACACTGTGTTCTAAGGTCACCGCAGCATTAATGCAGTAAAGCTGCACCACGTTCTGGAACAATAACTGTAGGAACATCGACTTTACATTTCCACGCCCCTAAACATGATGCTGAACTAAACAAAGTGTAATTGGTTGCTTTACATGTCGGTCAGACGTTCTGTTTGGCCAATTAGAGTTGAGATGGAGTCATGATGAGTTTTAAACATTGGGGATGTCATCAACTAGCTGGTCAAGACTGTTTCCTCGAACCGAATTGTTGTAAATCTTTGGTTTGACTGCGTGACTGGTTAATGATTGGTAAATGATTGGTTAATGGTTAATGATGACACACAGGTGGTGCCTTAATAATTTATTTTAATGATCCGTTTGAGATCAAATCAATGCCAGTTGTTTTGCAATAAATGACGGACATGACATCTGAGAACTAATTCTCTTTTGCTCAGTAATTTTGCATTATTTTCCGGATTCGATCATAGACTCGTTCTTACACACATGTGAACTCTTCTGAAACTGTGCTTTAAATCTCTTGATGAACTCAAAGATGTAGTGGAGAGCGGAGCACAACATAACACATTCTGACTTCCTCAGTTTGTGTTAATCCACTTAGGGTTCAGAGAATATTTTTTTTCATTAATACAGTGTTTACTTCTTTCTTGATTTACCCTGAAAGAATGGAAGTGAAATGTGACAACATGCCCCATAGGTGGGGTTCATTGTCACATGACCATATGACAGATTCAATGTGACAGATGACCATATGACAGATGTTATCTGATCTAACCAAAAAATATACAAGAACTAAAATATTTTCTCAATAAAAGACAATTATTAAATTTTTTATATAAAATAATGGAATTTTTTAATAAAACTAAAATAATTTTTGAGTTTGACAACAAACACACCACAAAACAAAGCTATACAGCAGAGTTCAAAACATAATAATAATAATAATAAATAACTTCTGAGCATTGACTCTTGGTCTTTATTCACTGTTTTCTCATGGTTTCTCAACAGAATTCATAAAAGTATAGAATAGAATATCATAGTTCTAATAGTGACTCATTGTAACGTTTAAACCCGGCAAGTGTTTTCTACTGGTTAGATCAGCACTAAAGAACCATATCAACTGTTAAATAACAGATATAAGCTTAAAATAATATCAGATTTGTCTAATTTTGCAAAAACAGAAAAAACAGAGATTAAAAATCAACTTTAGTAAGAAATTTACTTTTGCTATGGATAAATAAATGTTCAGTGATATCTTCCAAAGAATTCTGAATTTTGGCACAATTCTTTTTCTATATATTGTGTTGATATAGCACCTAGTAAATACACTAAGTTTTGTCATACTAACGTGTGGAAGTGTGCGTTAGTGTGTGCTCCGCTCATCCCTACATGAAATTTGCATATATTCAGCATAAAATATATAGATTGTACTGAATGTCAGTGTGGCGATCAGGACAAGGTTGAGGGCCGTGGGAGATCTTGCGACCCCAGTTGAGTAGCGATGCGTTGGGATCTTGTGACCCCAGTTGAGTAGCGATGCGTTGGGATCTTGCGACGCCAGTTGAGTAGCGATGCATTGGGATCTTGCGACCCCAGTTGAGTAGCGATGGTTGGGATCTTGCGATCCCAGTTTAGTGATGCGTTGGGATCTTGCGTCCCCAGTTGAGCAGCGATGCGTTGGGATCTTGTGACCCCAGTTGAGTAGCGATGCGTTGGGATCTTGCGACCTCAGTTGATTAGCGATGCATTGGGATCTTGCGATCCCAGTTGAGTAGCGATGCATTGGGATCTTGCGACCTCAGTTGATTAGCGATGCGTTGGGATCTTGGGATCCCAGTTTAGTGATGCATTGGGATCTTGCGACCCCAGTTGAGTAGCGATGCGTTGGGATCTAGCGACCCCAGTTGAGTAGTGATGCGTTGGGATCTTGCGACCCCAGTTGAGCAGCAATGCATTGGGATCTTGCGACCTCAATTGAGGAGCGATGCGTTGGGATCTTGCGACCTCAGTTGAGTAGTGATGCGTTGGGATCTTGCGACCCCAGTTGATTAGCGATGCGTTGGGATCTTACGACCCCAGTTCAGTAGCGATGCGTTGGCATCTTGCGACCCCAGTTGAGTAGTGATGCGTTGGGAAATGCCCAGAGCTCTGAGAAACGTCTCACGTGTCTCAGTGGATCTGCTGTGAAGCTTGTCAAGCTCGCAGTCAGAACTTAGTGTAATGTGTGGCTTCACTACAGTAAAACAGGATTAGAGTCTAATTACTGTCTCCTTCTCTTCTGTTACAGGCTCCACAGGAGTCACGAGCTCCAGAGAACAGTGTGTGTGTGAATGTGTGTGAGAACAGAACCAGACATCCGTGAAGATCCTCTTTTATTTAATACGGATCAATGTTTCAGCACACGTGGAGCTCTGAGGAGCTGTCAGAGCCAAACACACACACAGACAGACACACACACACACACACACACACACACACTCACTCACTTATAAGCTGTAAATGGTAAAATTCTGGAAAATAAAAGAGGATCTTCACGGATGTCTGGTTCTGTTCTCACACTCACTCACAAACACACACACTTATAAGATGTAATTTGGGAACAAACTGGTCTAAATCTGAAAGACACTCATTTGGATTCATAAAGTAAATTATAAAGTTGGTCTTTATCAGATTCTGCTTGAGCAGATTCTAGTGTTAGGGATCATTAGAACGTGTGTGTGTGTGTTTGTGTGTGTGCTGTGTTGTGTAGGGCTGGGACGGTTACCGCATTACCGCAATACCGTGGTCATGTGACCCCTACCGCTGGTCTGAGCTCGTCACCGTCATCACTGCAAAAAAAAAAAAAGTGCCTGTACATGTGCACGTTTTGTCTAATTACATGGATTCATTGATTCTAATGACTTGGATTGAGTCTAGTGACATTGTGTCTAACATGGATTCAAGGTTTTCTAAACAAAACTCATCATCATCAAAAGATGGAGCAAATCCGACCTTTCGCGAGTTGGGGAGTGGAATGTTTCATGACACATAATAACATTCCATTTGTATTGACTATTAGGCCTGTATGCGAGAGTACCTGTGTAATGTCTCTTGTATCCTATAATTTGAATTCTATTTTGCTTAAGCATTAAAATACAGACGCATGACTCATGAGAAAGAGACTCTCTATTCATTACGGTGAAATCACAAAACATAATGCACAAAAAAATGTGTCCCTGCTTGATATACAACCACTAATAAACAATCGGTTTTGATGAGGGGGGAAAAAACTATACCACTTAGTGCGGATTAGAACCCAGAACCTCTGACACGCTTGGCAAAAGTTCTGCCACTGAACCATTAAAGTACATTAGTAGTTGGATCTATGTATTTATTCAAGTAAAAAATTATCGCCACTAATAACATATATCATAACATAGATCTCATTAAACGACAAATTAAAAACAATGTACTATTGTATACTATGCACCACCCCCCAAGTTTTGTGATCCACCTCGCCACTATAGTAGCACTGATCATTTTGAGGGGGGGATAAATTTATCCCCACCGGGGATAAAAATAATTAAGCAGAGGCAGGGATACATTGACCAGAAAGGGGGAAATCCCACACATCCCCCCCAGCAAATCGCACCCTGTGTGCGCTTGACGTATTGCGCACGCGCGCGGGCGGGGGACCGGGATGGGGCTGATAGCGGTTTACCGCAATACCGCGGAAATTTCTTGCTTAAGAAAAAATTCTTGCGGTAAGAAAAAATCAATACCGCCCCAGTCCTAGTGTTGTGTTCTCATCAAGTCCGTAATACTCAGCATCCTTTTTATAGTTTCATTGTGGATCTTGAGGGATTTGTTGTATAATATATAACAGGATCAGATGTTATGCAATAAATCAAGTTCCACAAGGAAACCCATAAAAAGCATGTGTTGTGGTGAAGCATCATGGGAATATGAGGTGTATGTGTTAGTTTTGCACTTCTCAGCTAAAAATAAAAATGATCTGAGAACGTTTTGCTAACATTCCCATTAATTTCTGAAAACATTATTTCTAAACGTTCGGACACAAGCAGTAACATTTAAAAAAACGTTAGACGATCATACAAATAAAACCTTACAGAAACAAAATGCTCTTTGAATGCTTACAATATTAATTATATTTTATAACTTTTGAGTGAGCTAGACTAACGTTTTGAGAACATTAGTAAAGACAAGATATTGTATTAACATTACTGGAAGAACGTTTGCTCTTGCAACACACACACACACACACACACACAAACACACACACAGTTGTCACTCTGATAGTGATTCTGCTCTACTTCCTGTGTGTGTGGTTCTGAGTGATTCAGACTCAGTCAATCAGATCATATTAGAGACTCTATTAAGCTGAGTGCTTCAACCACACACTCATAAATCTCCCATGAGCCCTGCTTTCAAACGCAACGTCAGCTCTTCTGCTAGCGGCTCGTACTGCGCGTCACGGCGAGTGTAGCAGGTAAGCGCAGTTATAGCCCAGAGAAGCGAGAGATAAACCGGCCCTCAGCGGAGCAGCGTCACTTCAGGACGTTACGGGTCTTTAATGCGACAAACCAATCAAAACTTCCTCAATCTATTATTTAATCAACATCAGGGATGATTTGATAAGCTCGGACGTTAAGAAATTAAGATAATACACATACTATTTAGTATTGCTATAAAGATGTTATTTTGTTTTTTTATCTCGTGTTTTTATCCTGGCCTCACACTACACGACTCCACTATACAGCTCCCGGCCTCACACTACGCGACTCCACTATACAGCTCCCGGCCTCACACTACAGGACTCCACTATACAGCTCCCGGCCTCACACTACGCGACTCCACTATACAGCTCCCGGCCTCACACTACGCGACTCCACTATACAGCTCCCGGCCTCACACTACACGACTCCACTATACAGCTCCCGGCCTCACACTACAGGACTCCACTATACAGCTCCCGGCCTCACGCTACACGACTCCACGATAAAGCTCCCGGCCTCACACTACACGACTCCACGATACAGCTCCTGGCCTCACACTACACGACACCACTAGCCAGCTCCTGGCCTCACACTACACGACTCCACTATACAGCTCCTGGCCTCACACTACACAACTCCACTATACAGCTCCTGGCCTCACACTACACGACACCACTAGCCAGCTCCTGGCCTTACACTACACGACTCCACTATACAGCTCCTGGCCTCACACTACACGACTCCACTATACAGCTCCTGGCCTAACACTACACGACACCACTAGCCAGCTCCTGGCCTCCCACTACACGACTCCACTATACAGCTCGCCTCACGCTACACGACTCCACTATACAGCTCCTGGACTACACGACTCCACAATACAGCTCCTGGCCTCACACTACACGACTCCACTATACAGCTCCTGGCCTCACACTACACGACTCCACTATATAGCTCCTGGCCTCACACTACACGACACAACTAGCCAGCTCCTGACCTCACACTACACGACTCCACTATACAGCTCCTGGCCTCACACTACACGACTCCACTATACAGCTCCTGGCCTCACAATACACAACTCCACTATACAGCTCCTGGCCTCACACTACACAACTCCACTATACAGCTCCTGGACTACACGACTCCACAATACAGCTCCTGGCCTCACACTACACGACTCCACTATACAGCTCCTGGCCTCACACTACACGACTCCACTATAGAGCTCCTGGCCTCACACTACACGACTCCACTATACAGCTCCTGGCCTCACACTTCACGACTCCACTATACAGCTCCTGGCCTCACACTACACGACACCACTAGCCAGCTCCTGGCCTCACACTACACGACTCCACTATACAGCTCCTGGCCTCACACTACACGACTCCGCTATATAGCTCCTGGCCTCACACTACACGACACAACTAGCCAGCTCCTGACCTCACACTACACGACTCCACTATACAGCTCCTGGCCTTACACTACACGACTCCACTATACAGCTCCTGGCCTCAAACTACACGACTCCACTATACAGCTCCTGGCCTAACACTACACGACACCACTAGCCAGCTCCTGGCCTCCCACTACACGACTCCACTATACAGCTCCTGGCCTCACACTACACGACTCCACTATACGGCTCGTGGCCCCACACTACACGACACCACAAGCCAGCTCCTGACCTCACACTACACGACTCCACTATACAGCTCCTGGCCTCACACTACACGACTCTACTATACAGCTCCTGGCCTCACACTACACGACACCACTAGCCAGCTCCTGGCCTCACACTACACGACTCCACTATAAAGCTCCTGGACTCACACTACACGACTCCACTATTCAGCTCCTGGCCCCACACTACACAACACCACTAGCCAGCTCCTGACCTCAGACTACACGACTCCACTATACAGCTCCTGGCCTCACACTACACGACTCCACTATACAGCTCCTGGCCTCACACTACACGACTCCACTATACAGCTCCTGGCCTCACACTTCACGACTCCACTATACAGCTCCTGGCCTCACACTACACGACACCACTAGCCAGCTCCTGGCCTCACACTACACGACTCCACTATACAGCTCCTGGCCTCACACTACATGACTCCGCTATATAGCTCCTGGCCTCACACTACACGACACAACTAGCCAGCTCCTGACCTCACACTACACGACTCCACTATACAGCTCCTGGCCTCACACTACACGACTACACTATACAGCTCCTGGCCTCACACTACAAAACTCCACTATACAGCTCCCGGCCTCACGCTACACGACTCCACGATAAAGCTCCCGGCCTCACACTACACGACTCCACTATACAGCTCCTGGCCTCACACTACACGGCTCTACTATACAGCTCCTGGCCTCACACTACACGACTCCACTATACAGCTCCCGGCCTCACACTACAGGACTCCACTATACAGCTCCCGGCCTCACACTACGCGACTCCACTATACAGCTCCTGGCCTCACACTACACGACTCCACTATACAGCTCCCGGCCTCACACTACACGACTCCACTATACAGCTCCTGGCCTCACACTACACGACTCCACTATACAGCTCCTGGCCTCACACTACACAACTCCACTATACAGCTCCTGGCCTCACACTAAACAACTCCACTATACAGCTCCTGGACTACACGACTCCACAATACAGCTCCTGGCCTCACACTACACGACTCCACTATACAGCTCCTGGCCTCACACTACACGACTCCACTATACAGCTCCTGGCCTCACACTACACGACTCCACTATACAGCTCCTGGCCTCACACTACACGGCTCTACTATACAGCTCCTGGCCTCACACTACACGACTCCACTATACAGCTCCTGGCCTCACACTACACGACTCCACTATACAGCTCCTGGCCTCACACTACACGACTCTACTATACAGCTCCTGGCCTCACACTACACGGCTCTACTATACAGCTCCTGGCCTCACACTACACGACTCCACTATACAGCTCCCGGCCTCAGACTACACGACACCACTAGCCAGCTCCTGGCCTCACACTACACGACTCCACTATACAGCTCCTGGCCTCACACTACACAACTGCACTATACAGCTCCTGGCCCCACACTACACGACACCACTAGCCAGCTCCTGACCTCACACTACACGACTCCACTATACAGCTCCTGGCCTCACACTACACGACTCCACTATACAGCTCCTGGCCTCACACTACACGACTCCACTATACAGTTCCTGGCCTCACACTACACGACACCACTAGCCAGCTCCTGGCCTCACACTACACGACTCCACTATACAGCTCCTGGCCTCACACTACACGACTCCACTATACGGCTTGTGGCCCCACACTACACGACACCACAAGCCAGCTCCTGACCTCACACTACACGACTCCACTATACAGCTCCCGGCCTCACACTACACGACTCCACTATAACGCTCCTGGCCTCACACTACACGACTCCACTATACAGCTCCTGGCCTCACACTACACGACACCACTAGGTAGCTCCTGGCCTCACACTACACGACTCCACTATACAACTCCACTAGCCAGCTCCTGGCCTCACACTACACGACTTCACTATACAGCTCCTGGCCTCACACTACACGGCTCTACTATACAGCTCCTGGCCACACACTACACGACACCACTAGCCAGCTCCTGGCCTCACACTACACGACTCTCCTATACAGCTCCTGGACTACACGACTCCACAATACAGCTCCTGGCCTCACACTACACGACTCCACTATACAGCTCCTGGCCTCACACTACACGACTCCACTATACAGCTCCTGGCCTCACACTACACAACTCCACTATGCAGCTCCTGGCCTCACACTACATGGCTCTACTATACAAAAAAGGTAAAATATAGTAATGGAAATAGCCTATTAGATCTGCACTCAGTCTTAAAGAGGCAGCAGTCTAATAAACGTGCTGACGATTGCACCATTACTGCGAATCAAACAACAAAAGGCAAAGAGAAAATCACTCACAGCTCTTGAATGAATAACTTCAGCTTTAATAAGCATTAATCTATCTATGATAAAATATGCAGTGTTATTTTATATTTGATTACTTTATTAGATTTCAATTTAGACCATACCTGAACAGTAATGTTAGTAGACCTTCCTGAAATTAAAGCACTGTATAGACCTATATAATGTGTATCTTTGTTTAATTGTTTTATCTTTTATCGTTGTTTAATATATATATATATATAAGGGAAAAGTATTTTTTTTCACATGGATTTTTAGTATACCATTGAATAATGACTGAATACATAAGCTTAAGCAACAAAATATTGTTTATTTTTGTTCAACCAAGTCCAGTAGACCAGTGTTTTTGTGCCATTAAGTGTAGCAATAGCATATTGCTACACTACACTAATAGCAATAGTGAATTCCTTGTTGCATAGCTTGCACACAACCATGCTCTTATCGACGCTTCCATCCGTTCGTTTTTGTAATAAAATTTCCCATCCACCAGCCAACCAAAGCGATCTCGTCAGCTTCTTCGTCATGAACGCTAGTTGGTGCGCCAGTATAATCGGTCCGCCGAAACTCATCCAGTGAGAAACGTTCCGCGATGCAAAAATAAGTGCCATTAAAAATAATTTTTTGTGTAATTAATTAACGCGTTAAAGTCTGTAGTTAATTAATCTTAATTAACGCGTTAAAGTCCAGGCCCTAATATATATATATATATATATATATATATATATATATATATATATATTTATATATATATTAGGGCCTGGATATATATACACTACCGTTCAAAAGTTTGGGGTCGGTAAGATTTTTTTATGTTTTTAAAAGAAGTCTCTTCTGCTCACCAAGGCTGCATTTATTTGATTAAAAATACAAAACAAACCCAGTAATGTTAAATATTATTTCAATGTAAAACAGGTGTTTTCTATGTGAATATATTTTAAAATGTAATTTATTCCTGTGATCAAAGCTGAATTTTCAGCATCATTACTCCAGTCTTGTGTCACATGATCCTTCAGAAATCACTCTAATATGATTATTTGATGCTCAATAAACATTTATGATTATTATCACAGTTGACAACAGTTGTGCTGCTTCATATTTTTGTGCAAACAGTGATTAATTTTTTTCAGGATTCTTTGAAAGTTCAAGAGAAAAGCATTTCATTCAAAAATAAATATTTTGCATTATTATAAATGTCTTTAATGTCACTTTATATCAATTTCATGTGTCCTTTCTGAAGAAGTATTAATTTCTTTAAAAAAAAACAAAAAAACAAATTGACCCCAAACTTTTGAACGGTAGTGTATATATATAAATATATAAACAAAAAGAATCGATAAGAATACCATTAAAGTAAGCAGTATCGGTAAGAGTAGTAATACCGTTAAAACCTTAATGATGCCCATCCCTACCACCAACCCAACGCTCAAGGGCTGTTTTGGGAGATTGGTTCTTTATCACGCATCGCTGCCAACACAGTTTATAAGAGACTCGAGCGGGAAACATCAGGACGGGTTCACTGACTGTGAGCCGCACATGTGTGTGTGTTTAACTGCAGTGTAAAACACCTCGACACGGTGAGGAACTGCAGGAACCCTCCCGTTCTACTAACCTGACGATACTGTCCCCTTCAGGAAAGATCCAGTCGCTGCTGTTTGATGAATCTAATCACTCATCTTAGATAAAATCACATGATTATGCTTTAATGACACGCACAAAGTAGCGAATTTAACATATGCACAAAAATGGAATATGGCATAAAACATTTGTGAATAAAGCAGCGAATTCATCCCATGTGTTCAAGAGAACATAATCATCACTTCCTGGAGCAAAATATCAGCAATAAACTGAGTAATAACTGTAAAATCATCTGTTTCCCTCCATCATAAACGAGTGTGTGGAGCGTCAGACGCACACAGTAAACGCTGCCATGCTCTCTAGCGTTCTGATGATGGTGTTCGGGAACACACTTGTGTGTATGAGACGCTTCTGTGGGAATTAAAAACACACACACCACTCCGCGTTTCAGAAACACCAAACCAACATTAGAGACGCTGCGACGCCATTGGTCCACTGGCGACTCCAGTTATCCAATCACAGCCTTCGCTCAGCCAAAGTCACATGAGCTTTGAGCAATTTATTCAGTAAATCCATCAGTGTTTATTCAGTGTTTCCATTGTAGTTTATGCGCATGTCTTCTTAACAGATGGATTAATTATCCCCTTTGAGAGCAAACGTTTTTATGTGCATCTTTAGAATTTATGCACATCTTGGCGTTTCCATCCAGTGTTTTTTATGCAATATCCCAAAATTCACATAAAGTAGGTGTATGGAAACACAGCTAGTGGCACTAACTGCACGGATAACTCAACACCCAACACTGTGTTTGCTCAGCATGAGCGTCCGTCGTCCGTGACATGGATCAATACAGGACAGGATGCTTCTGCTGAGATGTGGCTGGAAAATCTCAGAACTGCAAAAACATTCTAGCTGAGGAATGTGAGTAAATGTAAAGTCACATCACACTGATGTATTGGAGACGTCCAGTCAGACATGATCTTTACATACTGATTCAGTCACAGTGTCTGTCTCAATCTCCACTGGAAAACAGGCTGCTTAAACTCACAAGTTTTTGGTTCGTTTACATGTTTTTGGTACTTTTTGGCTCTGATCTGCTGTTCACTGATCGATTGCTCCTGTCTGCCTTCCTGCCTGCTGTGAGTTTGGTTGCGTCGAGGCTGTAAGCTCTACGCCTCGTATTTGCTTCGTATTTCTTTCTGTTTTGAACCATCATTTACTATCATTTCTAGTTGTTTATATTACTAAATATAGTTTACCCACCATCTCAGATTAACCTTACATCGCTAGCTTCCGTTATTGTTAGCACCGCACGCTAGTGTTTACGCGCCACCCGCGCTCATTTATTTATTATTTATTTTCTCTTGCGCGCCCGCGCCTTTGAGTTCATAAAAGCCCAGGTAAGTAAGAATCAGTCAACACAAACGGTGAGTAATGTCTTGTCCTGTTATTGTCACCTGTGTCACATGTCATATGTTTAGTATAGCCTTCTCCGATGGCAATATAGGATTTATTTGTGATAAATGCAAGGAGACAGTCAGGCTGACAGAGAAGATTTCAGAGCTAGAGACACGCATCCAAACTTTAATTGAGGATAGTAAGGATAGTACTAGAGCTTTAGATACTATTTTGGATGCGCCTAGCATAGTGAACTCTGTACATGATTCGGTTCCGGCTGAAGTAGAGCCCACGCAGCAGGGCAGATGGGTGACCGTGAGAGATCGCTCTAGTCGCGGATTAAAAAACCACTCTTCCGTTCCGATTACCATAACAAATCGATTTGCCCCACTCAGTGAAACACCCACTAAGAATTCTGTTGATTGTGCCCTGGTAATTGGTGATTCGATCACACGGAACGTGAAAATAGAGACACCAGCCACCATAGTCATATGTTTGCCGGGAGCCAGAGCGCCTGACATCAAAGCAAATTTAAAAGTGCTGGCTAATGCTAATCGTAAATTCTCTAAGATCATTATTCATGTCGGCACTAATGATGTTCGACTCCGCCAGTCGGAGATCACCAAAATTAATATTAAAGAGGTGTGTAAACTCGCAAGTACGATGTCAGGCACTGTAATTTTCTCTGGCCCCCTTCCTGTTCGCAGGAGTGATGAGATAGTTAGTAGATTGGCCTCACTCAATGGTTGGTTGTCTAAGTGGTGTCCGTTGAATAATATAGAATTCATAGACAATTGGAAAAGTTTTTGGGGCAAGCCTGACCTGTTGAAAAGAGATGGTGTTCATCCCTCCTGGGATGGTGCTGCTCTTCTCTCTAGTAATATGGCACATAGTCTTAGAGCTAAAACATGACAATCTGGGGCTCAGGTCAGGAAGCAGACAGACTGGCTAAACCGACCGTCTGCAAGCGGCCTCGCGTCACCAAGGTCAGATAAATCCCATCACATAGAGCCTCTTTCACCTAGATATCATCATATAGAGACTGTGTCTGTTCCCCGAATTTGGAAATCCAAAAAACGTCAGGTAAAAAATTTAATTGATGTTCAACAAATAAAAAACAGATATAATACAGATGAACAAATGATAAAGCTTGGGTTGCTGAATATTCGATCCCTTACTTCAAAATCGCTCATAGTTAATGATATGATTTCAGATTATAATCTAGATGTGCTGTGTTTGACAGAAACCTGGCTAAAACCAAACGATTACATTACTTTAAATGAGTCAACCCCACAAGATTACTGTTATAAACATGAACCTCGTCTAAAACGCAAAGGGGGAGGTGTTGCTGTAATTTATAGTAGTATTTTCAAAACCACTAAGAAATCTATTTTTAAATATACTTCTTTTGAAGTGTTGCTGCTTAATGTAAAAATATATAGTGTAAACGATAAATCACGTTTGAGATTTCTGCTGGCTACTGTATACAGGCCACCAGGGCACCATAAAGATTTTATCAAAGAATTTGCGGACTTTCTATCAGAATTAGTATTGGCTAACGATAAAGTACTAATTGTTGGTGATTTTAATATACATGTAGATAATGAAAAAGATGCATTGGGATTGGCACTTAAAGACATTGTAAACTCAATTGGAGTTAGACAACACGTGTCAGGACCCACTCATTGTCGTAATCATACTCTAGATCTAATATTATCACATGGAATAGATGTTGATGCCGTTGAAATTCTGCAGCAGAGCGATGACATCTCAGACCATTATCTAGTCTCATGTAAATTACATTTAGCCAAGGCTGCAAAGCCGACTCCGTGTTATAAATATGTTAGACCTATAACTTCTGCCACTAAATATTGCTTTATCAATAATCTTCCTAATCAGTTTCATCATCTCAGCATCCCAGATAGCTTAGAAGAACTCGATATTGCAACAGAAACTTTTAACTCTCTCTTTTCCAGCACTTTAGACGCAGTTGCTCCGTTGCGCTTAAAGAAGATTAAAGAAAATAGTCCAACGACGTGGTACAACGAGCACACTCAGGCCCTTAAGACAAAGACAAAACTGAAGTCATTGCGTATGGAAACAAAGATGAAGTTCTCAAGGTGAACGCTTACCTTCAGTCTAGGGGTCAAACAACTAAAAATCAAGTCAGGAATCTAGGTGTGTCTCTATAGTCAGACCTTAGTTTCAGTAGTCATGTCAAAGCAATAACTAAATCAGCATACTATCATCTGAAAAATATTGCAAGAATTAGATGCTTTGTTTCCAGTCAAGACTTAGAAAAACTTGTGCATGCTTTCATCACCAGCAGGGTGGATTATTGTAATGGACTCCTCACTGGCCTTCCTAAAAAGACCATTAGACAGTTGCAGCTCATACAGAACGCTGCTGCCAGAATTCTGAGCAGAACCAGAAAATATGAACACATCACACCAGTCCTCAGGTCTTTACACTGGCTGCCAGTTACATATAGAATTGATTTTAAAGTCTTATTACTGGTATATAAATCATTCAATGGCCTAGGACCTCAATACATTGCAGATATGCTCACTGAATATAAACCCAACAGATCACTCAGATCACTAGGATCACATCAGCTAGAAATACCAAGGGTTCACTCTAAGCATGGTGAGTGTGCTTTTAGCTACTATGCCAGCCGCAGCTGGAACCAGCTTCCGAAAGAGATCAGATGTGCTCCTACAGTAGTCACATTCAAATCCAGACTCAAAACACATCTGTTTACCTATGCATTTACTGAATGAGCACTGTGCCACTGCTCGTCCGACTGTTTGTACTGTATTTTATTTAATGTTTTAATAATTCTTATTTTATTTGATTATTTCTGTATTTTATCTTTGATTCTAAACTGTTTTAATTTTTCTGATTTCTTTTGTTTTAATTTCTTCTATGTAAAGCACTTTGAATTACCATTGTGTATGAAATGTGCTATATAAATAAACTTGCCTTGCCTTAAGAGAGCAGCCAGAAAAATGGAGCACAACTGGAAGAAAACAAAACTAGAGGTATTTCGGATTTCATGGAAAGAGAGCTCGATTGCTTACAGAGAGGCTTTAAAAGCTGCTAGATCTGCTTATTTTTCAACCCTATTAGAAGAAAATAAACATAATCCTAGGTATCTATTTGAAACAGTGGCTAAACTAACTTAAACTTATTGGACAAAAAACTTCCACAAGTAATAACCTAGAATACTGTCTAACACTTGATGGCTGCTCTGTTAAGTCTTCGTCGTCGGTTAGGAACCTGGGTGTGCTTTTTGATAGCAATCTTTCATTTGAAAGTCACGTGTCTAGTATCTGTAAAACCGCATTTTTCCATCTTAAAAATATATCTAAATTACGACATATGCTCTCATTAACAAATGCGGAACAATTAGTTCATGCTTTCATGACATTAAGACTAGATTATTGTAATGCTCTACTGGGTGGTTGCCCTGCACGCTTAATAAATAAACTACAGCTGGTCCAAAACGCTGCAGCTCGAGTTCTTACTAGAACCAGGAAATATGACCATATTAGCCCGGTTCTGTCAACACTGCATTGGCTGCCTATTAAACATCGTATAAATTTTAAAATATTGTTGATTACTTACAAAGCACTAAATGGTTTAGCTCCGCAGTACTTGAGCGAGCTCTTAACGCATTATAGTCCTTCACGTCTATTGCGATCTCAAAATTCGGGCCAGTTGATAATACCTAGAATATCAAAATCGACTGCGGGCTGTAGATCCTTTTCCTATTTAGCAACAAAACTTTGGAACAGTCTTCCTACCATTGTCCGGGAAGCAGAAACACTCTTTCAGTTCAAAGCTAGACTAAAAACACATCTCTTTGACCTAGCATACACATAATATATTATAGTCTTCTATAATTCAATGTTAGGCTGCATAGATTAGGTCAGCCGGAACTGGGAACACTTCCCTTAAATCCTGATGTACTCGTTACATCATCATAAGAAGAATGGCATCTACGCTAATTTTAGTGTCTTTGTTTATCCCGAGGTTTTCCCGCAGCCTACCGGATCCAAGCCGTATCCAGATCTGACTAGGAGCTTTGCCTGGACCCGATGACAACGCAGTGCTGAAGTGCCAACTAGCCTCTCCCTATGGAGGATCCCTTTCCCACTCGAACAGATAGAACGTTGTGATTCCGGTTCGCGTACCCACCCCGAAGTGATAAAATAAAACAAAATTCTGTATCAAATTACAGTTACTGTAAATCCGGCCTCTAGTTCACAAACGCCAGAGGAGAACTGGCCCCCGACTGAGCCTGGGTTCTCCCAAGGTTTTTTTTTCTCCAGCAGGTCACCTGATGGAGTTTTAGGACACTAGTAGGTCACTTGATGGAGTTTTTCGGTTCCTTGCCACTGTTGCCTTTGGCTTGCTCAGTTGGGGATATTCAAAATAATTAACCAAGCATTAATACCATTGATCAGCCCTACCAAACGTGGATGTTTTTTCACTAAGAAACAAACATTATGTTATTTGATTGATATTGTGAAGCTGCTTTGATGCAATTTATATTGTGAAAAGCGCTATATAAATACACTTGACTTGACTTGACTTGACAATGCAGCAGCAGCATAAGAGTGTGTTTGTGTGTGTGTGTGTGTGTAACCGACGACTTGACTACGACTTGACTGAGCAGCCATCAAGTGTTTTATACAGTATTCTAGGTTATAACGTGCAGAGGTTTTTGGTCCAATAATTAGAATCTCTTTTTACAGAATTTAGTATTAGGAAATTACTAGTCATCCGATTTTTTATATCAGCTATGTATTCCGTTAATTTTATGAATTGGTAAGTTTCGTTAGGTTTTGAAGAAATATATCATCGGCATAACAGTGAAAGCTAATTCCATGTTTTGCAATGATATCTCCTAATGGTAGCATATACAGAGTGAACAGCAGCGGTCCCAGTACTGAGCCTTGTGGTACGCCATACTGAACTTGTGATCGATAAGACATCTCTTCATTTACTGCTACAAACTGATAACGGTCTGAGAAGTATGATTTAAACCATGCTAGTGCAATTCCACTAATGCAAACATAGATTTCGAGTCTATTAAAAAGAATGTTGTGGTCGATGGTGTCAAATGCAGCACTAAGAATTTGGTTGTGTGTGCGTGTGTGTGTGTCTGTGTGTGCGTTTGTGTGTGTGTGTGTGTGTGTGTGTGTGTGTGTGTGTGTGTGTGTGTGTGTGTGTGTGTGTGTGTAGTGTATAGTGCACAGCTCTCCAGCATTGATTTATAACCCACATCTCGCCCCTGATGAGCAGTTAGCGTCACTTTTCTTCTAGAGAAACAAAGACCAAAAACACCCAGCAGAGTTTGCTGCTTCCTCTGACTCTCGGTGAGCTCAAACTACTCTCAAACTTTCCAGCTTACTTACAATACAATACACTTTTATTTGTATAGCACATTTAAAAACAAGTGCTTTACAAGGCCCATAAAACGATAAGAAAGGTAACGATATTCTTTCCCAATAAGAAAGAAAACAAACAATAAGATTAAAAAAAATCCCAATATATTAAAAGCTGTTGAAAAAAATATGTTTTCAAAGCTGATTTAAAAATTGACAAATGATAACTTCCGCTGAAGCACCTGACCAGTCACATAAACACCCACCTAGACTGATGACTAGTCCTTAAAAACACTATGTGAAATGATACGCAGTACACCAGTGTTTCATATGGTCATATAATCTCATTATGGATGCGTTTACATTGCAAAGATCGGATCTTTTGACCATATCATGATTTTTTGTACATGACATGATTTTTTGTACAAGACATGATCCATCCAAACTAGAACGATTACACAGGTGATCGTTGTCACTATGAACGCCGTTGACACCCGGGATTTGCTATTTATAATGTGTTTTTGTTTATTTCATTTATGTATATAAGCCTAGCCATAGATTATTCAGTTTATACTATGTTACCAGCAAGCTGTCATTGATGTTTGTAGGGCAAAATTTGACAAAGATAAAGATTACCAGTGCAGTTTGATTTAATTACTTTAAAAATAGTGGCATTATCACCTTGTTGATTGCTGATTTAAATACACAGTGGCTCATATCAGATGTGAAACTGAAAAATTCTCCAACACCGGCTCTCGCTCGCTTTCCATCTCTGCGGTGCGCGCGCGCCACGCTGATTCTCTGTCTCATGTGCGCTCGCTCTAGATTCCGGAAGATTTTAACTCATTTGCGACATAACTAGTCGATCACGAGTGGCTCAACAGGTAAATCTATAGATAAACTCATCTTTCAGGCATTTGACCGACTGGGTTGACATTTCAGCGTGATCGGGGGGGTGTGGCGTGTGAGCGTGTGAAACCACACAAATGCGTGTGGCAGCTCTTGCACATGTTATAAGTGTTAATAAAATAATAATGAAAAGCATGATTATTAAAAAGTCAAAATTTGTGTAAAAATGTGTTAAACACGAGACAATGATTAGATAAACCTGCTGCTGTGATTTCGAGTGTGATTAATGATATCACGTGATTCCTAACATCATTTTTGATCTGACTGCCAAAAGCAAACACATTTTGACAGAGAATTGACACGCTAAGAAAACTCATCTGATTGTCTCCATCAGCATCATCTGATGCAGAGTGGGACAAACCGCTTCAGATTTCAGCACAACCGTGGCTCACCCGGAACAGAAGATGGAAGACGATACAGGCATTGGCAGGGTGTGATAGTTGGCTCTCAGCGAGAAGGGGGGGGGGTAGTCGAACATTAAGTGGAGTCGGATTAGATGGGAGTGCTTTTTGCACCGGTATTATGACACACCGGTGACCCGGAGCTGCAGTCTAATGGGACGCCACTAATACAGCAGACATCATGTGATCAGCGCTGATGGATTCATCTTTGCTCAGGACTCCCAGTGACCCTCCAAGAGGAAACACAGAGATTCTTCAAGGAGAAACACAGAGATTCTCCAGGAGGAAACACAGATTCTCCAAGGAGAAACACAGAGATTCTCCAGGAGGGGAAACACAGAGATTCTCCGTGAGGAAACAGAGATTCTCCAAGGAGAAACACAGAGATTCTCCAGGAGGGGAAACACAGAGATTACATGTCAATAACATCAAATGCTCAAAGATAAAGAGTAAAAGATGCATACCTGACATTAGAAAAATACATGTTGCTGAGTGTCTTGAAGATATTCAGTATTACAGGCTGATCTGGCTACAAAATCGCCCGAGCCTCTTGAAGAATTTCTTTAAGTACTCGGACCAAGACAAAACATCCCCCAATGTGGGGAATGAACTTACAATAAGAATTTGCATTGACTAGAGTTATAGACACAGGGAGTTCTTGTGGGATCCTTAAGGATCAGGGACCCTTTTACCATTTGGTTTACTTCTGTGGAGATGAGACTGTTGTACCAGTCGCACTGAGACATTTTAAATGATACCAAATATGACTGTTAATTCACTTGTTTTGACAAAACATTTTAATTTTTATATAATCAAATGACAGTATGTGTTTGTGTTGTCCATATCTCAGGAGATTAAAGTATCTGAGGTTCTGTTTGTCTTACAGAGTTATGAAAACATGACTAAAAAACGTCCATGTTTTAAAAATGTTTATGTGTGAAGATTCTATTAACGTTACTGGATGAATGTTTGTTCGTTACTTTGAGAGAGCGTTCCCTGTTCCCGAACTACAGGTCAACCTTAGTGTCACGGCAGAGAACGGACCTAACCCAGAGAACGATAGCAACCGCGAGTTCCCTCCCGCTCTCAAGCACACTCTTTCTAAACTAGCACACGTGTGCTGTTTTTGTCAAAGAAGTGATAATTGACTGGGAGGATTGCTTTCGCTGAAGAGGATGTTTTAATAAACCAACAATGACTGCTCTCATTCTGAGACGCACCCTGCAGCCAGATCCGCAGCCAGGAGTGTTAAAAACCAATTAAAATCTCTGCATTGTGGGAAAATGGCCCTGAACACTGGAGGGGAACTTCACACCTCAGATATAAAGAGCAGCAAATCACAGACCCAGATTATGGGTCGCAAATTAGACGGCAAAGCCCCAGATAGCTGCTATCATTTAATAAGCAGTAAACATGATATCTGTCAAATACACTTGCAGAATAGCATAAACAAAACCGCTGCTTGTCCTATTGTTGGTGGGACGTGATAAACAGCTTTGCTAATTAATCCTAGTGGCCCTGAAGGACTGAGTTCTTCACAGGAAGTGCTGGAGATAATCACTTCCTGTGCGTTTGAGAAGATGGGCAGCTCAGCGCTAATTCCTGGGTCTGGATTCTCCTAATGAGGCCACGGTGCATTTTGGGTACATCGTCTTTACGAGTAACTATACAGAGTTTTAAACAGTTCCCTTTGACTGTCTGAAAGTTTATCACCAATGCAATGCAGAAAGCATGACTGTTTCCAAACACGTTTCCACTCGCTGAGACTCAGAAGGCCTTATTCTCTCACATGAGAGGCGTTAAACCGTAAGCCCGGTCAGGAGTCTCAGCGCTACACTAGCTGTCGTCTCTGCATGCCAAACTGGAAAACACAGTAAATACTGCAGCGTTAGGGTGCGCCTCGTCGCATCTTTTATTAAACAGATGATTGAATTAATTTAGAATATTTCTGTGTAAAATTGTGTCGTTTTGCTTGAGTGCCCATGGGTTGAACAGAGCCTTTGAAAGCACTGGAAGCTTCATCTTAACCAATGAATCCATTATAAATGTGGAAATGAGGGGGAAAACTGCATCTTCTGCTCCAAGAATAAAGCAAACGATCCTGTTTCTGACGCTACAGTGGAAACATTAATCGGCTGATCTGGTCTGATATCTGATCGGTTGCATGCTAAAGTCACACTAATCATAGAATCGTGCAGTTTATATATAATAAAATTAACATTTAATCGAACACATTGATTAAGGTGGTAAAAGGTGGTTTTGTTGCTGATCAAAAGGCCACAGACACTCAACAGTGTTTTGCTGCTTGGCAGATTATGCAACATGAGCAGATGTTCGACTCACGCGCCTCAGATTCGGCTCAGATTCGGCTCAGGGCTTTTCACTCACGGTGTTGATGTCCAGCAGAAGCAGAGAAGAAGAAGCTCTAACACATCAATACACCGGAAAAGCCTCTAAACATTCAGACTCAATCCAAACCCCAAAGTCTGAACTCACTTCAATCAGACTCGCTCGCCTTCAGCTGCGACACACACTGATTTATGAATGAGAGCGTCTCACTGCTGAGGAGATGAATATGAATGAGTGTGCGTGCGTGCGTGTGTGTGTGTGTGTGTGTGAGTGTGAGAGAGAGACAGAGTGTGTGTGAGAAGGTGAGCGAGTGTGTGTGTGTGTGTGTGTGTGTGTGTGTGTGCGCGTGTGTGTGTGTGTGCATATGTGTGTGTGAGTGTGTGTGTGAGAGAGTGTGTGAGTAAGTGAGTGTGTGTGTGTGAGTGTATGAGAGAGAGAGTGTGTGTGTGAGTGAGTGAGTGAGAGAGTGAGAGAGAGAGAGAGTGTGTGTGTGTGTGTGTGTGTGTGTGTGTGTGTGTGTGTGTGTGTGTGTGTGTGTGTGTGAGAGTGTGTGAGTGAGTGAGTGAGAGTGTGTGTGTGTGTGTGTGTGTGTGTGTGTGTTTGTGTGTGTGTGTGTGAGAGAGAGAGACAGAGAGAAAGAGAGTGTGTGTGTGTGTGTGTGTGTGTGTGTGTGTGTGTGTGTGTGTGTGTGTGTGTGTGTGTGTGTGTGTGTGTGTGTGTGTGTGAGAGAGAGAGTGTGTGTGTGTGTGTGTGTGTAAGTGTGTGTAAATGTGTAACAACTGTAATAACGGCAGTAGAGAGCTCAATATACAGCAGCTCAAACTCTGGGCCTCAAACACATCAATGTCTTCCAGAAATCATCTTGACACTCACACACACTAGTTAATAATGCAACTAACCACTAATATACAGCTGGTCTCAGCCTCAACATCTATTAAACACACATTACTGTCTGTCATAACAGTCAGTGGCATAAACATGTTGACTGGTATAATCAGGCATTATATTATCCAACTGCTCGCAGGTCAGACTGTGAGTGTGTGTTTGTTTGTGTGTGTGTTCATGTTTTTCTATCCCGGTGGGGACTTCAACCTGAATGCACACAGACTCATGGGGACTCGTGTCACAGTGGGGACCTAAATAGAGGTCCCCATGAGTAAACAAGCTTATAAATCATACAGAATTAGTTTTTTTGGAAATGTAAAAATGCAGAAAGTTTTCTGTGATGGGTAGGTTTAGGAGTCGGGTTAGTGTGTGTGTGTGTGTGTGTGTGTGTGTGTGTGTGTGTGTGTGTGTGTGTGTGTGTGTGTGTGTGTGTGTGAGTGAGAGTGTGATGGGTAGGTTTAGGGGTAGGTTTATTGTAAGGAGATAGAATATGCAGTTTGTACAGTATAAAAACCATTAAGTCTAGGGAGAGTCACAAAGATAGTAAACCAGACGTGTGTGTGTGTGTGTGTGTGTGTGTGTGTGTGTGTGTGTGTGTGTGTGTGTGTGTGATGGGTAGGTTTAGGGGTAGGGGCAGTGTAAGGGGATAGAATATACAGTTTGTCCAGTATAAAAACCATTACGCCTATGGAATGTCCTCACAAATCACAAAAACACAGCTGTGTGTGTGTGTGTGTGTGTGTGTGTGTGTGTGTGTGTGTGTGTGTGTGTGTGTGTGTGTGTGTGTGTGTGTGTGTGTGTGTGGCTGGAAATTATGCTGGCAACAACAGTTTGACTGATTAATAACGCAACTAAGTCAGCTCATTCTCTCTACATGAAGATGAAACCCTGCGTCAGAATCATAACAGAAATAACAATCATATTCCCGGAGCTCAGCCCCCCCCACACACACACACCCACCCCCACCACACACACAGAAATCTGATCAGCAGAACCGGTACATAACCAGTGTGTGTTCGTCAGCTGAGAGTGATCGCAGAGTTTGACTATGATTATATAATGTTCGTCTGATCAGATGAGCGCGAGCGCCGGTGTTCATCGATGCGGGTGTGTGTGTGTGTGTGTGTGTGTGTGTGTGTGTGTGTGTGTGTGTGTGTGTGTGTGTGTGTGTGTGTGTGTGTGTGTGTGTGTGTGTGTGTGTGTGTGTGTGTGTGTGTGTGTGTGTGTGTGTGTGTGTGTGCTCCCCGCAGTGGTGCTCACTGCTCATGCTGGAGACTGTGAGGATGAAGGACAGTGAGTTAGTAAAGTTGTGTTCTCACCGGATCACGGCCGTGTCCCCCTGTCGGATGGTGATGTTGTCGGTGGATCTCTGGCTGTCCACGCTGATCACCGGGAACCCTGTGGGGATAAAACACAGCAGTCGGAACACACACGCCTGCAGATGCCGAAGCGATGTGGGTCTCCACACGAACATCTCCACGGAGGACCAATCCACAGAGAAACACGGAGAAACACAGATGAAAAGATGAAGAGCGCGAGAGATCCGCGGAATAACCGGAGACTGGAGGAACTGCGATCCAGCCCGCGCGCTGCTCCCGTTCACTGACACACACACACACACACACACACACACACACACACACGCACGCATACACACACACTCGCTACACTGGCGCTCTGCTGCCCCCTTCACTAGAGTCCCGTTATCGGTTGTCACGACAACAGCGTGCGCGCGTCTTTTCTGTGGATCTCACAAAAGCGCGCGACCGAGCGCATGTAAATGAAGAGATTCATTATAGAATCATAATAGACTATAGTTATTCTGCAAAGAGAATCATACTCATAACAGACCAACCCTAACCTCCAAACAGCTTAACAAAGCATTTACTTACTATTTTTTAAATATTTTTTACAGGAGCAGAGGAGCTAGACAGAATTGTGAGATAAAAAGTAGCAATTACCTTTTTTTAAAAATCTGTCAGAAACAAGTTTCCATAGGAAACTGACAATAAAGATCTTAATGCAGAATACATACATTTAATACATGAGCCATTACTTCACTGTTTACACAAACACACACACAAACAGCGTAGATGTGAGAATGAATAACATTACAGTTCAGGCTGGATTCAATAGCAAACAGGTCAGAGGTAAATGGCGGATAATGTGTGTGTTTGTGTGTGTGAAGAGCTCTTGAGCGCTGTAGGATAAGTGCTGAATGTGTGAATGCGGTGCTGAATGATTGACATTCAATAAGACCAACAGCTGCGTGTGAGGCCAATTACTGCTGCTGCTGCCTCACACACACACACACACACACACACAAAACACACACACACACACACACACACACACACACACACACATACATAGTTTAACACCAGTGCACAGCTTCAGGAAATAATGAGAGCAGCACAGCGTGTGTGTGTGTGTGTGTGTGTGTGTGTGTGTGTGTGTGTGTGTGTGTGTGTGTGTGTGTGTGTGTGTGTGTGTGTGTGTGTGTGTGTGTGTATCAGACACAAATAAACAACCTCTCAGACACACTCTTGATGGCCTTCCTGTAACACCCCTGTGTGTATCAAAATGTACTTTCTAAATAAACCACACAGATGCCAGAATATTTACTGTATATCTGGTCAGATAATGAGTCTATAACACCGCCGCGATCTAAACGACAGCGATTCGTCTCTATTAACCCTTTGACGAGTCAGATCACAGGAACATTCAGATCTGTGTTCTGACCCAGAGAGCCGCTGTCATGAATCGGTATGAAACAGCTTCACTAACAGTCTTTTAAACACACACTATCATTATTTCTGTTATTACATTAGTGGAATTGGCTTGGCATTGGATGTCTTCTCGATCACAAGTTCAGTATGGCGTACCACAGGGCTCAGTACTAGGACCGCTGCTGTTCACGCTGTACATGCTACCATTAGGACATATCATTAGGAAACATGGAATTAGCTTTCACTGTTATGCCGATGATACTCACGCCCTCACGCCCCCTCACGACTTACCAATTCACAAAATTAACAGAATGCAAATCTGATATAAAAAACTAGATGACTAGTAATTTCCTACTACTAAATTCTGAAAAAACAGAGATTCTAATTATTGGACAAAAAACTTCCACACTTAATAACCTAGAATACTGTCTAACACTAGATGGCTGCTCTGTTAAGTCTTCGTCGTCGGTTAGGAACCAGGGTGTGTGTGTGTGTGTGTGTGTGTGTGTGTGTGTTCTTTGATACCAATCTTTCATTTGAAAGTCACGTGTCTAGTATCTGTAAAACCGCATTCTTCCATCTTAAATTTATATCTAAATTACGGCAAATGCTCTCATTGACAAATGCGGAACAATTAGTTCATGCGTTCATGACATCAAGGCTAGATTATTGTAATGCTCTTCTGGGTGGTTGCCCTGCATGCTTAATAAACAAACTACAGCTGGTCCAAAACGCAGCAGCTCGAGTTCTTACCAGAACCAGGAAGTATGACCATATTAGCCGGTTCTGTCAACACTGCATTGGCTGCCTATTAAACATCGTATACATTTTAAAATATTGCTGATTACTTACAAAGCACTAAATGGTTTAGCTCTGCAGTGCTTGAGTGAGTTCTTAACGCATTATAGTCCTTCACGTCTATTGCGATCTCAAAATTCTGTCTAGTTGATAATACCTAGAATAGGTATACGTTGATCACGTAATAAACACAGTGCACCACCTCCAGGTTCTACGTCAGAACGCTGGCTCATTATTGGCCGTTCTAACATTGAAGAGAAGAAATTATTGAATAAAGTCATTATTTTTGTTTGTTTATACAAATACAAAAATTAGAAAATAGAATACAAAAGGTATTCTCATAATTTCATAACATTAAGGTCGAACCACTGTAGTCACATGGACTATTTTAACAATGTCTTTACTACCTTTCTGGGCCTTGAAAGTTACAATGACGTTGCAGTCTATGGCTGGTTCAGAAACCTCTCGTATTTCTTCAAAAATACCATAATTTGTGTTGAAGATGAATGAAGGTCTTACGGGTTTGGAATGACATGACGGTGAGTAATTAACGGCAGAAATTTCATTTTTGGGTGAACTAACCCTTTAACAGTTAAGGAGATCTCCCATGACAGCACTAGTCAACGCATTTGTTGTTTAGGTTACGTCTTATAAGGTGTTGTAACAGTCACCAGTGAGAGTGCCCTTGAGAGCCACCAGAGGGCACTCCACATCAGACTATTGTCCTTCCCTCACAAACTACATTTCCCATAACTCCCTGCCCGGACGCTTCATCACTGATTGCACCCACCTGTGTCTCATTACCTTGTGAGTCTCAGCCTATTTAAACCATGTACACTCATTAATTCCCAGCAAAGTCTTGTATGTTGTTGTGCTGCATTTCTGAGCATTTCTGAGCATTTCTGAGCATTTCTGAGCATTTCTG
>CM060630.1:32702363-32714863 GCA_030578275.1 Meda fulgida | reverse complement strand
TTTTCCACCTTAGAAACATTGCTAAGCTACGTAATATGCTATCAGTTTCTGATGCAGAAAAGTTAGTTCATGCATTCATGACCTCGAGACTAGATTACTGTAATGCTTTATTAGCTGGTTGTCCTGCATCCTCAATAAACAAGCTACAGTTAGTCCAAAATGCACCCGCTAGAGTTCTTACTAGATCAAGAAAATATGATCATATAACACTGATTTTATCATCACTACATTGGTTACCTATAAAGTTCCGTATTAATTATAAGGTATTGCTACTGACTTATAAAGCCCTAAATGGTTTAGCTCCAGTCTATTTAACGGATCTTCTGTCGCCCTATAATCCATCGCCTAGATTACCCTTCATTCTGGACACGGACGCCAGCAATGTAGGCTTGGGTGCGGATCTTTCCCAGGAGGGGGGAAAGGGAGAAAGGATCATTGCCTATTACAGTCGGGCCTACAACAGGGCAGAATTTACTTACTGTGTGACCCCACAAGGACTTCTGGCTTTGATGGAGGCAGTCAGACATTTAAGGCATCACCTCTGTGGTCTTTTGTGATCGGGACAGATCACTCTTCAATGGCTGTTGTCTTTCCGGGACCCAGAGGGACTAGGTCAAGTCAAGTCAAGTCAAGTGTATTTATATAGCGCTTTTCACAATATAAATTGCATCAAAGCAGCTTCACAATATCAATCAAATAACATAACAATGTTTGTTTCTTAGTTAAAAAACATCCACGTTTGGTAGGGCTGATCAATGGTATTAATGCTTGGTTAATTATTTTGAATACCCCCAACTGAGCAAGCCAAAGGCAACAGTGGCAAGGAACCGAAAAACTCCATCAAGTGACCTACTGGTGTCCTAAAACTCCATCAGGTGACCTACTGGAGAAAAAAAAACCTTGGGAGAACCCAGGCTCAGTCGGGGGCCAGTTCTCCTCTGGCGTTTATGAACTAGAGGCCGGATTTACAGTAACTGTAATTTGATACAGAATTTTGTTTTATTTTATCACTTCGGGGTGGGTACGCGAACCGGAATCACAACGTTTTATCTGTAGAGTGGGAAAGGGATCCTCCATAGGGAGAGGCTAGTTGGCACTTCAGCACTGCGTTGTCATCGGGTCCAGGCAAAGCTCCTAGTCAGATCTGGATACGGCCTGGATCCGGTAGGCTGCGGGAAAACCTCGGGATAAACAAAGACACTAAAATTAGCGTAGATGCCATTCTTCTTATGATGATGTAACGAGTACATCAGGATTTAAGGGAAGTGTTCCCAGTTCCGGCTGACCTAATCTATGCAGCCTAGCATTGAATTATAGAAGTCTATAATATATTATGTGTATGCTAGGTCAAAGAGATGTGTTTTTAGTCTAGCTTTGAACTGACAGAGTGTGTCTGCTTCCCGGACAATGGTAGGAAGACTGTTCCAAAGTTTTGGTGCTAAATAGGAAAAGGATCTACCGCCCGCAGTCGATTTTGATATTCTAGGTATTATCAACTGGCCCGAATTTTGAGATCGCAATAGACGTGAAGGACTATAATGCGTTAAGAGCTCGCTCAAGTAATGCGAAGCTAAACCATTTAGTGCTTTGTAAGTAATCAACAATATTTTAAAATTTATACGATGTTTAATAGGCAGCCAATGCAGTGTTAACAGAACCGGGCTAATATGGTCATATTTCCTGGTTCTAGTAAGAACTCGAGCTGCAGCGTTTTGGACCACCTGTAGTTTATTTATTAAGCGTGCAGGGCAACCACCCAGTAGAGCATTACAATAATCTAGTCTTAATGTCATGAAAGCATGAACTAATTGTT
Source organism: Meda fulgida (assembly GCA_030578275.1). Taxonomy (NCBI): domain Eukaryota; kingdom Metazoa; phylum Chordata; class Actinopteri; order Cypriniformes; family Leuciscidae; genus Meda; species Meda fulgida. The sequence goes on along the minus strand of CM060630.1, from coordinate 32,713,050 downwards.
CCGCATTTGTTAATGAGAGCATATGTCGTAATTTAGATATATTTTTAAGATGGAAAAATGCGGTTTTACAGATACTAGACACGTGACTTTCAAACGAAAGATTGCTATCAAAAAGCACACCCAGGTTCCTAACTGACGACGAAGACTTAACAGAGCAGCCATCAAGTGTTAGACAGTATTCTAGGTTATTACGTGTGGAAGTTTTTTGTCCAATAATTAGAATCTCTGTTTTTTCAGAGTTTAGTAGTAGGAAGTTACTAGTCATCCAATTTTTTATATCAGCTATGCATTCCGTTAATTTTGTGAATTGGTAAGTTTCGTTAGGTTTTGAAGAAATATACAGCTGAGTATCATCGGCATAACAATGAAAGCTATTTCCATGTTTCCTAATGATATGTCCTAATGGTAGCATGTACAGAGTGAACAGCAGCGGTCCTAGTACTGAGCCTTGTGGGACGCCATACTGAACTTGTGATCGATAAGACATCTCTTCAGGTGTATAGAACGCCTGCAGGCGTTTCAATTCTCCATCCAGCATCGCAAGGGGGAAAGTCACCAGAATGCAGACAGGTAGTCAAAGCGTACCTGTATCGCAACATGCCCACAGTGTGAGCGGCTGGCTGTATATGAGATGCGGCGACCAACTGACAAGACCCCAGAATTGGGAACGGAGGTGTCTTGTTGTGCAGTGCTGCCTGATTCTAAAGTAGCATGAGCTGCTGAGCACTGAAAAGCCCCCGAGCTCCAGGCAGTCATTGATTGGGTGGAAGCAGGAAAGAGGCCTATGTGGGAACAGGTCATGGCTTTTGGACCAGTGGTGAGGGGGCTGTGGTCCATGCGAGATGGCCTGGCATTGAATTCGGGACTGTGCAGCGAGGATTTGTGGAACCTGCAACTGGAGTAACCAAGTGGCAGACAGACGTGCCTAAGTCCTGTCACCATTTTGGTTCTGGAGGCAATGCATGGACAGCCAGGGGTGGGACATTTTGCAGTGAACAAAATGTTGAAATGAGTTCAGCAGGAGTTATTGGAACACTTGTCGAAGGGATGTGGAGTCCTACGGTCATCGGTGTGATGCCTGCACTGCTTAAAAGGGCAAACTGCCAGTTCCATGCTCCAGAAATCTGGAAAACGGTTTGTGGTGGTTGCCATGGACAACTTTATAAAATGGCCAGAGGGCAATGCTGTTCCCAACCCAACCAGGAGGCGGGAACAGTGGCGGATGTCCTGTTGGAAGGGTGTTAGCTCGCTTTGGGGTTCTCACTGAGGTGCATACTGATCAGGGGAGGAACTTTGTGTGACATTCTCTGAGTTCTGCCAGCCACAAGGACAACTCCCCTGCACCCCCAGAGCGATGGGCTAGTAGAGACGCACAGTCGAACACTGGCCACCCAGCTGGCCCAGCATGTGAGCCGGGATCAAAAGGAATGGGATCTGCATTTGCATATGGTCCTGGTAGCAAATGGGAGTGCGGTGCAGGAGACCACTGGACGTACGCCAGCTCTCCTCATTCTGGGCAGAGAACTGTAAACCCAATCCTCCCTGTTGATGGGTCAACCTCCAGATAAATGAATGAATGAGGCATTTATATAGTGCTTTCATACGTACTACTGTACACCCAAAGCACTTTACAGTCATATCAGGGGATCTCTCCTCATTACCACCAGTGTGCAGAGAGTGACCCTTAGACCGGGCTCTTGGGGTGCACTGGATGCTCTCGCAGGGTCTGGGGTTCTTCTGGGTCGGTCAGGGATGGGCATCTGAAGACAGGAGCCCTGATCATCGCCTGGCTGGCGGAAGACAATGCAGTGGAGGCCGTCGTATCGGCCGATGTGGAGGAGGCCGTGGGTGATGCGGATGAAGTTTGTCTATCTCATTGCCTTTTGTTGTTTTTGGGAAAGTTAAGACACCTCCTGATGCCCGCGTTCTAGATTGTAAACGTTCAGGAAATAAACCACAGCCCGTTGGGCGCTTGAAACCAGATTCTCATCTCCTGTCTGTTTCTCCTGGGAAAGTGCACAATATCACAATATGATCCGATGTTCAGTGCTGTCCCTGTTCCTGCTATGTGTGCTATGTATGTCCTATGTGTGTTTATTACAGCAGACGCTCCAGTATTAACAGGTCAGCGCTGCATTCAGATCCTTCTGCTGCTCTAACTCATTGTCTGACCAGCAAGACTTCATCTGATTACAAGCAAACGTCTCGAACAACACAGAACAAGAGCTGCAGAGAGAAACACTCGAAGGTCACCGGCAGATGCATTATGGGACGGTTGTGATCTGAATGATGGCATGGAATGAGAATTACAAGAGGTTCTTTACACTTATTTATACTGCCATTTTGATTTCAGTATCGATAATGAAATATTAAGGAGCTAAAGACGCCATCACTCGTCTTCCAGTGCTGATATAGAAGCACTTTTGAGGTAAGGTTTATTTGCTTGTGAGTTAGTTATTTATTTCCAATCTAAACTGTTTGCTTCAGGAAAACAAATCCAGAGGACAAGGACACACACACACACATACTCTCTCTCTCTCTCTCTCTCTCTCTCTCTCTCTCTCTCTCTCTCTCTCACACACACACTCACACCCACACACACATACACACACTCTCTCTCTCTCTCTCTCTCTCACACACACACACAAACACACACACTCTCTCTCTCTCTCTCTCTCATACTCACACTCACACACACCCACACACACTCTCTCTCTCTCTCTCTCTCTCTCTCTCTCACTCACACACACACACACACTCTCTCTCTCTCTCTCTCTCTCTCTCTCACTCACACACACACTCACACACACCCACACACACACACACTCTCTCTCTCTGTCTCTCTCTCCCTCTCTCTCTCTCTCTTGTAACATTCAGAGTATATCAGAAAACGTGACGTACGGTTGACGTCATTTCGTGGGTATGGATATACGTAGCCCAGCAATAAACGCACTGCATGCAATCTTCGGTCTGGTTATTTTGAGACTAACCCAGCAAATGAATATAGAATATCACACTGGCGACGAGGATTGACAAAACGAAAGCGTCTCCTGCACAGCGGACGTTTGTGTGCGGAAGAAATTTCGGAGTGAAAGCAACCGGCTGTAAAGCAAGTGAGATAGCGAGTAAGCAACCGGACAGTTAGCATGGCGCTAGCACACGGCCCGTCCGTACCACCGTTTGATACAAGTCAAGTCAAGTGTATTTATATAGCGCTTTTCACAATATAAATTGCATCAAAGCAGCTTCACAATATCAATCAAATAACATAACAATGTTTGTTTCTTAGTGGAAAAAAAACATCCACGTTTGGTAGGGCTGATCAATGGTATTAATGCTTGGTTAATTAATTTGAATATCCCCAACTGAGCAAGCCAAAGGCTACAGTGGCAAGGAACCGAAAAACTCCATCAAGTGACCTACTGGTGTCCTAAAACTCCATCAGGTGACCTAATGGAGAGAAAAAAAAAAACCTTGGGAGAACCCAGGCTCAGTCGGGGCCCAGTTCTCCTCTGGCGTTTATGAACTAGAGGCCGGATTTACAGTAACTGTAATTTGATACAGAATTTTGTTTTATTGTATCACTTCGGGGTGGGTACGCGAACCGGAATCACAACGTTTTATCTGTAGAGTGGGAAAGGGATCCTCCATAGGGAGAGGCTAGTTGGCACTTCAGCACTGCGTTGTCATCGGGTCCAGGCAAAGCTCCTAGTCAGATCTGGATACGGCCTGGATCTGGTAGGCTGCGGGAAAACCTCGGGATAAACAAAGACACTAAAATTAGCGTAGATGCCATTCTTCTTATGATGATGTAACGAGTACATCAGGATTTAAGGGAAGTGTTCCCAGTTCCGGCTGACCTAATCTATGCAGCCTAACATTGAATAAAGAAGTCTATAATATATTATGTGTATGCTAGGTCAAAGAGATGTGTTTTTAGTCTAGCTTTGAACTGACAGAGTGTGTCTGGTTCCCGGACAATGGTAGGAAGACTGTTCCAAAGTTTTGGTGCTAAATAGGAAAAGGATCTACCGCCAGCAGTCGATTTTGATATTCTAGGTATTATCAACTGGCCCGAATTTTGAGATTGCAATAGACGTGAAGGACTATAATGCGTTAAGAGCTCGCTCAAGTACTGCGAAGCTAAACCATTTAGTGCTTTGTAAGTAATCAACAATATTTTAAAATTTATACGATGTTTAATAAGCAGCCAATGCATTGTTGACAGAACCGGGCTAATATGGTCATATTTCCTGGTTCTAGTAAGAACTCGAGCTGCAGCGTTTTGGACCAGCTGTAGTTTATTTATTAAGCGTGCAGGGCAACCACCCAGTAGAGCATTGCAATAATCTAGTCTTGATGTCATGAAAGCATGAACTAATTGTTCCGCATTTGTTAATGAGAGCATATGTCGTAATTTAGATATATTTTTAAGATGGAAAGATGCGGTTTTACAGATACTAGACACGTGACTTTCAAATGAAAGATTGCTATCAAAGAGCACACCCAGGTTCCTAACCGACGACGAAAACTTAACAGAGCAGCCATCAAGTGTTAGACAGTATTCTAGGTTATTACGTGTGGAAGTTTTTTGTCCAATAATTAGAATCTCTGTTTTTTCAGAGTTTAGTAGTAGGAAATTACTAGTCATCCAATTTTTTAAATCAGCTATGCATTCCGTTAATTTTGTGAATTGGTAAGTTTCGTTAGGTTTTGAAGAAATATACAGCTGAGTATCATCGGCATAACAGTGAAAGCTAATTCCATGTTTCCTAATGATATGTCCTAATGGTAGCATGTACAGAGTGAACAGCAGCGGTCCTAGTACTGAGCCTTGTGGTACGCCATACTGAACTTGTGATCGATAAGACATCTCTTCATTTACTGCTACAAATTGATAACGGTCAGATAAGTATGATTTAAACCATGCTAGTGCAATTCCACTAATGCCAACATAGTTTTCTAGTCTATTTAAAAGAATGTTGTGGTCAATTGTGTCAAATGCAGCACTAAGATCAAGTAACACTAATAGAGAGATACAACCACGATCGGATGATAAAAGTAAATCATTTGTAACTCTAATGAGAGCTGTCTCAGTACTATGGTGCGGTCTAAATCCTGACTGAAAATCCTTGCAGATATAATTTCTTTCAAGAAAGGAACACAGTTGTGAGGATACTGCTTTTTCTAATATCTTTGACAGAAAAGGCAGATTTGAGATCGGCCTGTAATTGACTAATTCTGAAGGATCAAGTTGCGTTTTTTTAACAAGCGGTTTTATCATCGGCTTAAAGGTTTTTGGTACGTATCCTAGAGACAAAGACGAATTAATGATATTAAGAAGAGGATCTATGATCTCTGGAAGCATCTCTTTCAATAGCTTAGTCGGTATAGGGTCTAACATACAAGTTGTCGATTTAGATGAATTAACGAGTTTGCAGAATTCTTCCTCTCCTATAGCAACAAATGAATAAAATTTTTCCTCAGGGAGACTACAATGCACTCCCTGATGCGATACTGTAGTAGACGGTTGCATAGTTATAATTTTGTCCCTGATATTATCAATCTTATAAGTGAAGAAGTTCATAAAGTCATTACTGTGTTGGCCTGAAACTTCTGTGCTTGAAGCTTTCTTTTTCGTTAGTTTAGCCACTGTTTCAAATAAATACCTAGGATTATGTTTATTTTCTTCTAATAGGGTTGAAAAATAAGCAGATCTAGCAGCTTTTAAAGCTTCTCTGTAAGCAATCGAGCTCTCTTTCCATGAAATCCGAAATACCTCTAGTTTTGTTTTCTTCCAGTTGCGCTCCATTTTTCTGGCTGTTCTCTTAAGGGTCTGAGTGTGCTCGTTGTACCACGGCGTTGGACTATTTTCTTTAATCTTCTTTAAGCGCAACGGAGCAACTGCGTCTAAAGTGCTGGAAAAGAGAGAGTTAAAAGTTTCTGTTGCAATATCAAGTTCTTCTAAGCTATCCGGGATGCTGAGATGATGAAACTGATTAGGAAGATTATTGATAAAGCAATCTTTAGTGGCAGAAGTTATAGGTCTAACATATTTATAACACGGAGTCGGCTTTGCAGCCTTGGCTAAATGTAATTTACATGAGACTAGATAATGGTCTGAGATGTCATCGCTCTGCTGCAGAATTTCAACGAACCCAGAGAGCGAACCCAGCTCTGTCGGACCGAGGTGGAATAAATGGCTTCAGCGGTTCGAGAACTACACTACAGCTGTGAACATAACCAGGGACCCAAGACTGTAAGCCCTCCTGTTGCATCTGGCTGGCGAAAGAGTGCACGACATATACGACACAGTGGCGGCGGAGGCTGACAAGTATTCAGACGTGAAAGCAAAACTCACTGAGTACTTCTCGCCCAAAAAGAATGTCCAGTACGAAGTGTACGTCTTCAGTAAAGCGCCACAACAGCCCGGTGAGAATCTAGATGCATATAATACGAGACTTCGTATGCTGGCAAAATACTGTGAGTTTAGTGACGTAGACAATGAAATAAAGTCACAGATCATACAAAGCTGCACGTCCTCCAGGGTGCGCAAATTCGGTTTGAGGGAGGCAAACAAGACATTAAAAGAACTGCTTGAATACGGCAGGACTCTAGAACTTTCTGAACTGCAGTCAAAGGGAATCGAAGAAGGTTCAAATCCCACTACAACTGTGAATCAGATACACAAAAAAATCCAAAAAAAGACATACCAAAAACGTCCAACGGGTGGCAGCAACACGCAATGCAGAAACTGCGGGGGTGAGTGGCCACACAAAAACGAATGCCCTGCAAAGGGTAAACAATGTAAAGCATGCGGGAAGCAAAATCACTTTGCAAGACAGTGCAGGTCAAAACCACAACACACAGAGCAGCAAGCAGAGACACAAAGATACAAGAAAAGCTATAGAAAGAAAGTCAATCAGGTGGAAACACAAAGTGAACCAGCTCAAATCAAGTCATCTTCAAGCAGCGATGAATCCTATGCGTATACTGTTAAAAGCAATAGCAACAGTAAGCAACCGCTGACACAAATCAAGCTGTATGGAGACACAGTGCCAGGTCTGATCGACTCTGGTGCTGCTGTAATCATCATCAGTGAAATGACATACAACAAGCTGAGCATTCAGCCCCGCCTCCTACACACTGATCTCAAAATACTTGCCTATGGGTCCAAAAACGCACTGCCCATCCTAGGAAAATTCATAGGCTGTGTGGAGGCGAAGAACAAGACCAAAACAGATGGGACGTTCTATGTAATTAAAGGCGATGGCTGCTCTCTGCTCAGCTACCAGACAGCTGACGAATTGGGGTTGATCAAAATCATACGCTCTATCAGCCCTTCCTCAGTGAACCTCACAGTAGCAGATGAGCTTGTGAACAGCCACCCCGAGCTGTTCAATGGCATTGGTAAGCTAAAAGACTTTCAAGTGTCACTACATATAAACTCAGACATACAGCCCACATGCCAGCCACACCGCAGAGTTCCTTTTCATGTTCGTCAAAAAGTTGAAGCTGAGTTACAGAAGCTGGAAGATGAAGATATCATAGAAAAAGTGACAGGCCCAACACCCTGGGTCTCGCCCATTGTAACGCCACCAAAGCCCAAAGATCCAGACAAGGTACGCATATGTGTCGAGATGCGACAAGCAAACACAGCCATACAAAGAGAACGTCACCTGACTCCCACTATGGATGACATTATTCATGAACTGAACGGAGCGACGATATTCTCAAAACTAGATCTAGCATCGGGATACCACCAGCTGGAACTACATCCCAACAGCAGATACATTACCACATTCACAACGCACCTAGGCCTGAGAAGGTACAAGCGCCTCAACTTTGGCATCTATTCAGCCGCGGAGGTGTTTCAAAACGCAATCCATCAGACACTTCAGGGCATCGCAGGGGTGAAGAATCTCAGCGATGACATCATCGTCTGCGGAGCAACACAGGCTGATCATGACAAGAGTCTAACAGCTGTGTTCCAGAAGACTCAAAGAACGTGGCCTCACACTTAACCGAAAGAAATGTGAGTTCAACAAGACGCTACTTGAGTTCTTCGGGTTCATCTTCTCTGCTGGCGGTGTCTCAGCGGATCCCAAGAAGGTCGACGCCATACACCAAGCTGACAAGCCGAAGGATGCTGCGGAGGTCAGAAGTCTTTTGGGTATGACAAACTACTGCTCACGTTTCATCCCTAATTTCGCCACAGTAACAGAGCCCCTCAGAAAGCACACGAGGAAAAACACAACCTGGCAGTGGGGCGCAGAACAGGATTCAGCACTGAGCACACTGAAATTGAGTCAAGTCAAGTCAAGTCAAGTGTATTTATATAGCGCTTTTCACAATATAAATTGCATCAAAGCAGCTTCACAATATCAATCAAATAACATAACAATGTTTGTTTCTTAGTGAAAAAACATCCACGTTTGGTAGGGCTGATCAATGGTATTAATACTTGGTTAATTAATTTGAATATCCCCATTGAGTCTCACTAGCGAGGCTACGATGGCATATTTCAACCCGAACAGAGAAACAGAGCTCATCGTCGACGCTAGTCCAGTCGGGCTAGGGGCAATACTGCTGCAAAAAGACAAAAAAAAGAAACACCTAATCGCTTATGCAAGCAGAGCACTCAGTGACGTCGAAAGGCGCTACTCTCAAACGGAGCGTCAAGCGCTCGCAATTTTATGGAGCTGTGAACACTTTCATCTCTACATCTACGGCAAAGAGTTCACGATGGTGACGGACCATAAGCCACTCGAACTGATTTGGAACAACCCGAGGTCCAAGCCGCCTGCTCGCATCGAGCGGTGGGGACTCCGGTTGCAGCCATACAACCTCAAAATTGAATATAGGAAAGGGACTGACAATCCAGCAGACTACATGTCCCGCCATCCAATTCCAGCACAAACACCCACCAAAAACACCCGTGCCACAAAAGTGGCAGAAGAATATGTAAACTTCATCATGCAGAACAACACACCAAAAGCGATGACCATAGACGAAATCAAATCAGAGACACTCAAGGATGCAACACTACAAAAGGTTAGTGTTCTTATACGCAACAATGCATGGCACACAGTCGGAAAAGCTGCTGCGCTAAAACAGTATGAACATGTGAAAAGCGCGCTCACAGTATCACACGAAAATGACATCATACTCAAGGGCTCCAGAATCGTCATTCCCTCCTCCCTCGAGTACAGAGTACTACAGCTCGCCCATGAGGCACATCAGGGAATCACAAAAACGAAGGCCCTCCTGAGAGAGACGGTATGGTTCCCAGGTATTGACCGACAGGCCGAGGCAATGGTCAGGAACTGTCTAGCATGTCAAGCCACCACACCTGAATCGCACACAGAACCGCTACAAATGTCAGACCTTCCTGACACAGTCTGGCAAGATGTAAGTGCAGATTTTTACGGCCCACTACCAACAGGTGAACACCTGCTAGTCATCATAGATGACTACTCCCGATACCCCGTGGTGGAAGTTATACACTCCACATCTGCAAACTCTGTCATCCCTGTCATAGATAAAATCTTTTCCATTTTTGGCATCCCCAGATCTGTAAAAACGGATAACGGTCCCCCATTCAACAGTGAGCAGTTCAGCAAGTTTGCAGCGTACATGGGATTTCACCATCGAAAGATAACATCACTATGGCCCCAAGCGAACGCCACTGGAGAGAGGTTTATGAGAACACTTGGAAAATGCCTCCGTGTTGCCCACATGGAGAACATACCCTGGAAGCAGTATCTCCACACATTTCTACGTGAGTACCGTTCAACACCACACAGCACAACAACAACATCACCTGCTGAGTTGCTGCTCAAACGCAGGATACACACAAAGATGCCTTTTGTGAGCACGCTCACTGGATCAGACGAGGATCTTCGCAGGAGAGACCACAAGGCCAAAGCCAAAATGAAGGTGTACTCAGACACTCGCCGACACGCTGCACATCATTCTCTCCAACCTGGTGACATGGTGTTGTGCTCTCAACCCAGGCGAAATAAACTCACAGCACCCTACAACCACAAGCCGTATAAAGTAACCACAGTCAAAGGCTCCATGGTCACTGCTGAGTGGAATGGACATCGAGTGACAAGGAATTCATCCTTCTTCAAAAAGCTTGACCCTGGCTTGCGTGACACATCGACAGCAGAAGAGGATGAAGAATTCACTGCTGACACAGTCCCAGTGGTGGAAAGGTACCCTACTAGGCACAGACAGCCTCCACAGTTCCTCAGAGACTTTGTCACAACCTGAAAAACGGGTAACATGGACTGAGTAGGATTGTGAACTGGACATAATGCACTACAGGTGGTATGGACTAGGTGACAGTTCGTTCAGAATCTGAGAATGTACGTAAAGGCAACTATATATCCTTTTCTTAAAAAAAAAATGTTTTCTGAATAGGCATTTAACTGAGTTATTACACTGAAGCAATCTGTTTATTACACTGAAGCAATCTGTTTGTTTACTCCATAGAGTTTTGTTTTGATCACAGACCAAGTGAATGTTTAGGTGTTGATTACCCAAGTAACTGAAAGTGGAAGCAACATAACTGAGTTCATTAGTTAAAAAAAAAGAAAGAAGTGATGTAACATTCAGAGTATATCAGCAAACGTGACGTACGGTTGAGGTCATTTCGTGGGTATGGATATACGTAGCCCAG
>CM060630.1:32629863-32699863 GCA_030578275.1 Meda fulgida | reverse complement strand
CATTTTAAAATATTGCTGATTACTTAAAAAAGCACTAAATGGTTTATCTCCGCAGTGCTTGAGTGAGCTCTTAACGCATTATAGTCCTTAAAACTTGATTTTCCTGCTAAGACGAAAGCTGAGATAAAATTCACCCTGCAATAAAGCAATAAAACGCAGCCTGGAGAAAAGACCTCAAAGAAAGAGAACAGGACATTGTCTTGTCCAAACTTTTCTCCTTCCTTATCTGTGCACCCCCTCTATCCCCCCCCCCTCCCGTCCTTTCCCCCGGATTCAAGTCACTAAAAGTTCACTAAGAAGAACTACATACTACATATTATGTATCTTTTGAATCTATTGTAGTTTCCCTTTTATGTTTTTTTTTAATCATTTTAAATGTCTCAGTGCGATTGGTAAAATGGTTTTAATTTCATAGCAGTCATTGCACACAAGAAAGATTGAACATTTAGGAGAATCCTGTTCTTTAAAAAAATGTACAAGTCTTTTGTTCTGGTCTGGGTATATAAGGGTAAGTGGCAGGTCTTTGGGAACCGGTAACCCGTGAACCCCATGCGGTGCTGGGTCAGTGTCTTCCCGAGGCTTGCACTCGTAACACACTCACACACCACTGTGTTTCTCTGCCAGGAATGCATTTCTTACTCTCAGAGTCCTCTTTGAGCAATTGATGTCATGTATTTATTATTTATGAATTGGCTTTTTAATCATTTACTTGTGTAATTGGTATGATACAATTTTATCTGACAAATAAAATGTTATATTTAATTTATTCTGCATTATTCTGAAATCATTTTTCTAGTATGTATTAATGTGTAGTCTGGTGTTTCGCACATCTCTTGCAGGATAGATCACACTGACGGCACTAATGAATGGAGCACATCATTAGGGAGACCTTCTGATTTCTTAGCATGTTGCATCTTGCGACTATTAAAAAATGACATCTTTTGTTACGAGTCAGCATTGAGCGGCATCTTAAGTGTAAAAGAGTTCGCACTGCATCCTCTGGCTATTTCAGAACTGGCTAGTTTATGATCGTGTGCGCACGTTCACGACGTCTCAAAGCCGAACCGGGTCCTTTAATGAATGAAAAATTGAAAGAATAATGAAAGATCTAAATTAAGTCATAATCAATATTTATGATTATTTTCTAATAAGAAACATTTAAGTTTGATAATCATTTGGAGTCCGATCAAGCGTGGAGCTAAAGTAATACTGGAACTAAATTCTAATACATTAGGTGAACTTCACTGGAGTGCTGAAAACACACACACATGCTTTATATCTTTTCCCTACACCACTGGAATCCGTCGCCGGGCCTTTACAACGTCTATCACGATCTCAAAACTCCGTCCAGTTAATAATACCAAGAATATCAAAATCGACTGCTGGCGGTAGATCCTTTTCCTATTTAGCACCAAAACTCTGGAACAATCTTCCTAACATTGTCCGGGAAGCCGACACACTCTGTCAGTTCAAAGCTAGATTAAAGACACATCTCTTTGACCTAGCATTCACATAACACACTATACATTCCAATTATTCGAATCAGTTAAATGATTGTTAGGCTGCATAAACTAGGTCAGCCGGAACCGAGGACACTTCAGCCTGTCTCATAACAAACGCAGACGCTCATGTATGATCTGAATCCTGAGCACACAGCTATCATTCTGCCGAATCGAAACTCTGAGTTTAATGATGAAGCTCTGGTCTGTGAAACAACATACAAAACACACTCAATAAAACACTCACATGTTCACAGCGAACGCACACACATCGTCCAGCTCATATCAGTGAATCTGATGCTCTCATGTTCCTCACCAAGCTCTCATTAAACAGAGCTGCGTTTACACACACACACATCATCTGTCCTTCATTAAACACACCACACACACAACAGGCAGACGCTCATCTCTGCTCTCGGCAGGAGTTGGGCTTTATAAAACACCCCGTGAATCACAGCGGCAGCCATTAGAGAAACTTTCTTCCCAAGGACACAGAAAAGAATCAGTTTTACGAGGACAGATCTTACATCTGGCAGATTCTGGACGCATGAACTGAGAACATCAGCACTCAGAGATCTGGACTTCATTCAGTCAGAACAAGTTGAGCGTCAGCTGTGTTAAATCACTGCACAACGACTGTATCAGCGGGATAAACACAGAGAACCACCGAGAGAGAGACACACGAGCGGGAGGGAAGCCCCGCCCACGCCTCATTGGTCCAGACGTCTGCTCATCACAGCTGGAACATCAAAGACATTTCATTCATCGTATCACATTTAATTGAACATGTGACTTGCTGTTTCTTTGTAATTAATTGTGAAATTTACTCGCAATTTCCGAGTGAAAATTGAATATATATGTATATAATATTCATTAAGATCTGTATCAAAATATCTTTTCTATTTTCTGCTTCTCTGCTGTGAATCAAAGGCAACTCTAATGATTTCATTAAGAGTCAGTGAATAACAAAAGCTGCTTTAATTAGGCCTTAGAAAAAGTCCTTTTTGTTCACAAGCCTCATGTTTTATGTTCCTTCAGAAGTTACTCATCAGAAAATCAGTGAAGTTTTTAGTGCAATAATAATGAAATGAATGAAGCGGGATCATAAAGCTCTGGAAATCACTGATGGAACAAAGACATTGACTGTCAGCTGAGATCTGCTGAACACACTGGATGAACCGGTCCTCGCCAGTGACCAGGAACTTTATTAGCAAATGATTTAGAAACATATGTGGAATATTCCTCGCTTTAAGACACCAGAATGAAAATTTGTGGAACAAACTCACAATGGTGCTTTCAGATGGACACCGATTCACTATTACAAGCTGACTATAATTTGAGTGCATAAGTTTACACCCCCCGCAGAATCTGAACGACGTTGATCATTTTCAAAATATAAGAGATGCCATTTAGTTTCTTTATTTAGTGCTTCCCTCGTGAAGCTCTTTCACAGATATTTACCTCACAGACACAGTAATAACTCAGAACAATAATCATCTCCTTGGTTCTTCTGTTGTCCTCCAGGTTTCCGAGGGGGGTGTAAACTTTTGCACTCATCTGGACATATATTTTCGACTTTATGTAAATACTATTTCCTGGAAGCCGGTTAGATTATTATCATGGCACAAAGGAGATAGTTCATGGGTGATTCCTTATGAGACTTAAACCGGCAACTTCCGTCTTCAGCGTGCAGGAAAACGAGAGACTCGCACCGACGGCCCATCAGTGTTTGCAGTCGCAGCCAGAGCAAACAAAGGGAAGAGCGTCTCTCGTCTGTACGTGTCTCTGCTGATCAAACGCTTCAGGTCTGACTCGCGAGTGTGTGTGTGTGTGTGTGTGTGAGAATGCAGGAAGCATTTCTTCAGCGTTTGTGAAGTTCTGCTCACTGCAGGGAGTCAGAAATCCTCCTGAAGCCTGAGGAGCTTCGACTCTGATCTCTGACGGATCAAACCTACAGCAGATCCCAACACACCCATCAATAACTGAGTGCTTGTGTCTATTTGTACAGTCAGGAAAGCTTAAGAGTGTGTGTTCGAGGTTCTACCTTCATTGTGTCACATAATGTCCCCATAATGACTGAAATCATCTTCAAGGCGAGTCTCCACGAGGAAACAGATTCATAAACATAACAAATAATTAAAATCTACAAATGCTTTGAGAGTTTAGAGACATTATCAGCTATAGTAGAATTAAATCTCCATCAGGACCATATACGAGTCTATCACTAATTGCACATTCGTACAGATCAGATGGTTGTTTTATATTCATATCTGAGGTAATTGGAAGTTTTACCAGCGCATTCATCTCTTCTATTCTGCCGTAACATTCCTCACATTACAGAAATAGAGCAACACATTAGTCTAATGTCCGTCATGGTGCCAGATGTGGTTTATCTTGTGTTAGTTTTCTCCCTGATGAGGATCTGAGGATCTGTCAGAGCGAGTCACGTCCACATTTACAGATCGATCCATCCTTCGCATCAACGCTGGTCAGAGCTGGTCAGAGGGGATATTCAAATTAATTAACCAAGCATTAATACCATTGATCAGCCCTACCAAGTGTGGATGTTTTTTCCACTACGAAACAAACGTTGTGTTATTTGATTGATACTGTGAAGCTGCTTTGATACTATTTATATTGTGAAAAGCGCTATATAAATACACTTGACTTGACCTGAGAGTGACCACACTACCCTGAAAAATCAGGTAAGATTATCTATATTAACCTGAGTATAATCATAGCTGAAATCCATGCTTATAATGACATTTAGCCCCATTTATACTTATTTATAAATATTACAATTCTATAAATATTTATATAAAGACTCATTAAGACATATTATAGAACAGTTATAGTTACATTTATATATATTTTAAATGTCCTTATAAGTCATGCATTTGCTTTTTCAATGCGTGGTATTGCTTGTAGCAGTTTAAAAGTACCCTTAAAAAATATTGTTGCAGTGTTTTGCTAGTATGTAGCAAATTGTAAAAAAAAGATATTTTTTTTAACTGTTTGTATGAATGATTTGTTTTTTTCATTAATTTCTTACAGGAATTATTGTTCATTATTACATGTACAAATAAACAACTTAAAATATGTAAAATGAGCACATCTTCATGATTTCTAAACACTTACTTTAGTAAAATTGCATTGTATGTTTTCACTTTACTTAAAGCCATCTGTCAGAGATCAGCCAGGTCCCATCACCACACAATCACTGAGATCACTATCACCTGAGTACTAATCACCACACACCTGCACGTCATCAGACACTCTTCACAGTCAGTATTTAAGCACTCATCAGCCACAGTCACATTGTCTGGTCTCGTTAATAATGTTCAGACTCACTCCTATACTACCTAACCTGCTATCCAGCGAGATCTCCTTGATCTCCATTCCTCACCTCAAGCTCCAGCAATCTCCTTTCGATCTCCAGCGATCCATCCGTTCCATTCCTCAAACATCAGAGAACCATCTATTACCATCACTATCACTCTTCTTCACCAGTAAGGACTGTAGATTGGTTTTACCATCATCCTCCATCCCGCGCTGTCATCTATTTCCTCATACTATTGTGCCTTGTCATCTGTAATACCAATAAACCTGTTTATTATCAACTTACCTGTTAACTCTGGAGTCTGTTCCGTAACAGAAGACCAGACCAACACAGCTGCAAAATGAGTTCCCCCGAATCATTCGAAAAACTGGTGGACGTCTTCAAACATGCATTATCTTCAGCTACTTCCGCATCATCTGACACCGATCCTTCATCACCGTCTACTGTCGTCAGTCCCATGGCCACTCCAGCGCCCTTCTCTGGAGTGGCGGAGGAGTGTGAGGGATTTTCACTGCAGTGTTCACTGGCCTTGGAGATGCAGTCACCACGTTATCCCACCGGACACGCGAAGATCGCGTATATCATTTCCTTGCTGACAGGACGAGCGCTGGAAATAGTAATACTAAATAGGAAATAGTATTGCGCCATAGACCTCCTCCCGGATGAACCAGTGCCCCACGGTAGGATCTATCCACTCTCGCTTCCGGAACAGAAAGCCATGGAGGAATACATTGCAGAAGCGCTCCAACAAGGATACATCCGACCTTCCACTTCCCCTGCTGCATCTAGTTTTTTTCTTCGTGGCAAAGAAGGACGGTGGCTTACGGCCCTGCATAGATTACAGAGCACTCAATAAAATCACTGTCAAGTTCCGGTACCCACTTCCTCTTGTCCCAACAGCCCTGGAACAACTCCGTGGTGCCACCGTTTTTACTAAATTAGACCTCCGCAGCGCATATAACCTCGTCCGGATACGTGAGGGGGACGAGTGGAAGACAGCCTTCGTGACACCTACTGATCACTATGAGTACCTGCATCTTTGTGATTGTTGATCGCTTTTCCAAGTCTTGCCGTCTAATACCACTAAGAGGACTCCCTACTGCCCTGGAAACAGCTGAATTACTGTTCAACCACGTGTTCAGATATTACGGAATTCCAGAGGATATTGTTTCAGACAGAGGCCCGCAGTTCATCTCCCAGGTTTGGAAAGCTTTTTTCAAACTTCTAGGTGTGGCCGTCAGTTTGTCATCAGGTTACCATCCTCAAACGAATGGGCAAACAGAGAGGAAGATTCAGGAAATTGGGTGTTTCCTGAGAACCTTCTGCCATGACCATCAGAACTCTTGGCATCAATTCCTAGGCTGGGCCGAGTACGCACAGAACTCCCTACGTCAGTCTGCTACTGGACTCACTCCCTTCCAGTGCGTACTTGGCTACCAGCCTCCATTGTTCCCGTGGTCTGGAGAGCCTTCTTATGTTCCTTCTGTCGACTTTTGGTTCTGTGAGAGTGAGAGGGTCTGGGACGACGCTCATCATCACCTCCAGAGGGCGGTGCGCAGACAAAGAGTCCAGGCAGACAGCCGGAGAACCGAACCACCCACTTTCCAGCCTGGACAGAAGGTCTGGCTCTCTACAAGGGATATCAAGCTACGCCTGCCCTGCAAGAAGCTCAGTCCCAGATACATTGGTCCCTTCATCATCACACAGCAAATTAACCCAGTTTCCTACCAGCTACAATTACCATCACACTACAGAATTCATCCTACCTTTCATGTATCACTTCTCAAGCCCTATTACTCACCTGTTCCTATTCCCTCAACAGAACCTGATCCAATAGAAGAACCCCCCCTGCCTGAAATACTTGAGGATAGAACAGTCTACACTGTCAAGGAGATTTTGGACTACCGACGTCGTAATGGTCACCTTGAGTATTTAGTGGACTGGGAAGGCTATGGACCAGAGGAACGGTCATGGTCACCCAGGGAGGATATACTAGATCCGACCCTCCTCACCACTTTCCAGGAGACTCATCCAGACCGCCCTGCACCCCGAGGAAGAGGTCGACCACCGCGACGTCGGTTTCCACGGCCCTCAGGAGCGGGCCGTGGGGAGGGGGGTACTGTCAGAGATCAGCCAGGTCCCATCACCACACAATCACTGAAATCACTATCACCTGAGTACTAATCACCACACACCTGCACGTCATCAGACACTCTTCACAGTCAGTATTTAAGCACTCATCAGCCACAGTCACATTGTCTGGTCTCGTTAATAATGTTCAGACTCACTCCTATACTACCTAACCTGCTATCCAGCGATATCTCCTTGATCTCCATTCCTCACCTCAAGCTCCAGCGATCTCCTTTCAATCTCCAGCGATCCATCCGTTCCATTCCTCAAACATCAGAGAACCATCTATTACCATCACTATCACTCTTCTTCACCAGTAAGGACTGTAGATTGGTTTTACCATCATCCTCCATCCCGCGCTGTCATCTATTTCCTCATACTATTGTGCCTTATTATCTGTAATACCAATAAACCTGTTTATTATCAACTTACCTGTTAACTCTGGAGTCTGTTCCGTAACACCATCAATGATGCCTTCACAGAGGTTAGTGACTGTATTATCACTCACAATAAGTATTTATTAGAACACAACATGGCTATTACTAACAATATATTCACTTATTTGACAGAAATAAATCTGAATAACTAAAAAGTCATTGTAGCTATAATATAACATTATAGCAATGCAGGTTGAATCTGTTTAAATACAATTATGGAACCATACGACTGACTAATTAATACTTATAAATCAGTGTTTATTGGATTATGAGCATGCACATTGAAAAAGCAAATGAATGATTTATAATATAAATGTAACTATAACTGTTCTTATAATGCAGTATAGATCTTAATGAGTGTTAATAACAAATATTTTTTGTCACGTGTTCCGTTTAGTTGTTTTCATTGAACTTGTCTGCCTGTCATGTCACGTGTCATCCTCACTATCGTTATCAGTTAATTTGTATCACTGTGTTCAGTTAATCATCGTCATCTGTCACCTCTTTTCAATTAATCAATCAGTTCATCGGTGTTTGTATTTAATTCCTTCAGTCGTGCTTAGTGTGTGGTTACCTTCTGCTTGTCTGTACCAGTTTAAAGTAATATTGTTGTAAGTAAAAGTTTGTATTGGAGCACTTTGCCTGTTCGCCTTCCTTCTACCTACACCACACCGTGACAATTTATAGAATAGTAATACTTACTTATAAATAAGTATAAATGGTAATTCATTAGCATGGGGTTCATAGAAAGTGTTACCGAAATCTCAAGTGACTTCAGACATCACTGAACATCTGCATCTTCCCTCCCGACATCACTGAACATCTGCATCTTCCCTCCCGACATCACTGAACATCTGCATCTTCCCCCCCGACATCACTGAGCATATGCATCTCCCCCCGACATCACTGAACATCTGCATCTTCCCCCCCCGACATCACTGAACATATGCATCTCCCCCCGACATCACTGAACATCTGCATTTTCCCCCCCGACATCACTGAACATATGCATCTCCCCCCGACATCACTGAACATCTGCATCTTCCCCCCCGACATCACTGAACATATGCATCTCCCCCGACATCACTGAACATCTGCATCTTCCCCCCCGAAATCACTGAACATCTGCATCTTCCCCCCGACATCACTGAACATCTGCATCTCCCCCTCGACATCACTGAATATCTGCATCTCCCCCCGACATCACTGAACATCTGCATCTCCCCCCCCGACATCACTAAAAATCTGCATCTCCCCCCCAACACCACTGAACATCTGCATCTCCCCCCAACACCACTGAACATCTGCATCTCCCCCCGACATCACTGAACATCTGCATCTTCCCTCCCGACATCACTGAACATCTGCATCTTCCCTCCACATGTTAGTGTCAGTAACTAGCATTGCTCTCTAATGCTGATGGGTTAGCAAGACAACACATTCCCATAATGCACCTGCTCATCACATGACCTTCAAAACAGAAAGATTTTACACAATATTCTAAAAGTACTAATTTCAGCGTTCAGTAGTTGTAATGTTGGATTATAATACAAGAAATGAATAAATGAATATGTAATTCAGCTGCTGCTTCACAGAGACTCCAGACGTCTGATTAAAGAAGCACAAACTCTGATTTCTTCTTCTTCTTCTTCCTCTTCTTCTGTGTATGTGTGTGTGTGTGTGTGTGTGTGTGTGTGTGTGTGTGTGTGTGTGTGTGTGTGTGTGTGTGTGTGTACGACACAGGGAGGAGATGTGAGTCAGTGAATCTACAGGAGGATCTTATGAAGCTCCTGAAAGATGGAGAATGAGGAACGACGAGCCTTTGATCAGCAGCTTCAACATCTCAAACATCTTAAACCCTGAGATGAGACGCACACGATTGAAGTGAGAGCAGGACACACACACACACACATACACACACAAACACAGAGAGAGAGAGATCTCTGACACACACACAGACACACACACACACACACACAGAGAGAGAGATCTCTCTGACACACACACAGATCTCCCACAGACACACACACAGATCTCAGACAGACACACAGATCTCAGACAGACACACACTCTCATGCATTACAGCAAGACTGGGAAACACACCAGCTTCTCACCGTTTCCAAGGCAATGAAGTTCGACACTTCAAAGACGCCATGATTTTGACACTTAATTACTACACCAGCAAACGGTTTCTGTGGTTACTGTATGATGCCTGCAGGGTGAAGTTATATTTCATGGCTTCAGAAAGACACAGGGCTGTGTGGAAACCATCCTTTCTCTCAGTGAAGAGATCCAAGAGAAAAACAGATGAGACACGGAGGAGAAAAACTTGTCTCTCCAGCGTTTCCATATAGCTGCAGTGCGTTTACAGGCTGAATGCGAAAGGTCAGGTTTAGATGCGATGTGTCAGTCAGGAAAACGGTTTAATAAACGTCATCGATCTGCCCTTGGCCATCATGATCTCCCAGAGACACACACACCTTCGCTCTGATTGAGATTTGGCTGATCGAATCATCACAGATGTGAAGAGACGGGATGTTATCCATCACACTCACCACAACAGCTGTCGTTCATCACACACGTCACACTCACACAAACACGCACATACACACCACAACATTTGTCACTCATCACACGTCACACCAGTGTTCCTGATGCTACAATCACTCACACGCTCCAATATATCAAAGTAATAATGTGAGATTTGCATCATGCAGAAATCTGTGCAGTCTAATCCTGAAGTTCAGCATGAGAGAAACAAGAAAGAAAGTCTATCTTCAGGCAGAAGTGCACAATCACAGCTCAGTGTGACACCGTGAGATGAAATCCTCCTATGAAATATTTAGTGTGATAGTGCGGACGATCATGAGACTGACGCGTGACAAGCTTTAGACTCTCAGAAAGCCGGATCTGTGCTCATGATGAAGATGTGTGTGTGTGCGCGCGTGTGTGTGTCTGTGTGTGCGTGCGTGTTTGTGTGGCCACGTGTGTGCGTGCTCGCATGTGTATGTGTGCGTGTGTGTGTGCGTGTGTATGCGTGCGTGCGTGCGCGTGCGAGTGTCTGTGTGTGAGTGTCTGTTTCTGTGTGTGTGTGTGTGTGTGTGTGTGTGTGCACGTGCGTACCTGCGCGTGTGTGTGTGCGTGCGTGCGCGCGCGCGTGTCTGCGCGTGTGTGTGTGCGTGCGCGCGTGTGTGTGTGCGCGTGTGAGTGTCTGTGTGTGTGTGTGTGTGTGTGTGCGTGTGTGTGCGCGTGTGTGTGTGTGTCTGTGTGTGTGCGTGCGTGTGTGTGTCTGTGTGTGCGCGTGTGCGCGCGCGCGCGTGTGTGTGTGTGTGTGCGTGTGAGCGTGCGTGCATGTGTATGTGTATGCGTGCTTGTGTGTGTGCGTGTGCATGTTTGTGTGTGTGTGTGTGCGCGTGTGTGTGTGTGTGAGTGAGTGTCTGTTACTGTGTGTGTGTGTGTGTGTGTTTTGTGTGTGCGCGCACGTGCGTGCCTGCGCGTGTGTGTGCGCGTGTGTGTGTGTGTGTGTGTGTGTGTGTGTGTGTGTGTGTGCGTGTGTGTGCGCGTGTGTGATTGAGTGAGTGATCAGAGAGGATATTAGGTGCTTCGGAAGAGGGTTAGCGGAAACATCTGTCCATTAAAGAACTCTTTCTTATCTTAGCCTGAGAAACTCACCGTCCATGAAAACTCATATTCACACATTCGTCCTGATTCTCCCGCCAGCGCGAGAGGATTATGAAAGAGACCAATTCATGACATCGGTCAAATAATTTCCTCCTGTTAATACAGGCAAGGCGACTATAATAAAACTTCAACGCCGCCTGACATAATAAAAGTGAAATAAATTAGGTTTTCTGCAGTGGAACGGTCTCATTACCAGCGAATCGATGGCGTCACACACCGAGAAAAGCCAAATAAACACATGAACATGAGGAGACATTTACAGATTTCACGAGACAATACTTTTTAAAGACATCATATTAATGATGATAGAGTATGAGGATGATCGTTATTCTGGTTTTCTGTGAGATCTGTAGAGACTGATGTGACGGACAGGCGTGTAACATGATGTTCAGATTTCTAAACCCGAGACGTTTGGCTTCTCTTCATATTTAATACGGCAGGACAGTGTGTTTACACTGGTGAACTTCATCACGCTGTTTCTCCTCGGACACTTGCTTGATTGAAAGACTTTGAAGTTCAACACAGTGAGGAATCATAAACATGCCTGAGGGTCTCGAGCGCCCATCTGTCATCTGACCATCTTCAACATGTCTATGTCTCTCTCTCTCTCTCTCTCTCTCTCTCTCTCTCTCTCCACCTCCCTCTCTCTCTCTCTCTACCTCTCTCTCTCTCTCTCTCTCTCAAATTCAAATGAGCTTTATTGGCATGACTTGTACAGAATTGCCAAAGCATTGGCCATTACATAGGTAATGAACAAATAATCAATAAAATGAATCAGTAAACAATTGCATGAATACATTTATATATCAAAATAAAAATAAATAAAAACACACTTTTGAACCAACATTCAGACTTTAGTTTTGTCCACTGGCTGACTCTCGTAGTTTGTGGTAGGCTGTTACTTTTCATACTTTGCTGCTGTTGTGATTGAGCTAGAGTTTGATTGCCAATCTGGTGAAATAGTCTGATCTAATGCTGTGATAGTGATCACAGTGTAACAGGAAGTGTTCTTCTATCTCCACCTCTCTCTGAGTTCGATCACTGTGTATGAGCTCGGGTCGGTTCTGCGCCGGTTCTGCTCCTGATACCGCAGGGCTTCGGCCTGGTATGAGCTCGGGTCACTGCGCCCCGGCGCCGGTTCTGCTCCTGACACCGCAGGGCTTCGGCCTGGAAAGAGCTCGGGTCACTGCGCTTCAGGGCCGGTTCTGCTCCTGACACCGCAGGGCTTCGGCCTGGTAAGAGCTCGGGTCACTGCGCCCCGGAGCCGGTTCTGCTCCTGACACCGCAGAGCTTCGGCCTGGTATGAGCTCGGGTCACTGCGCCCCGGGGCCGGTTTTGCTCCTGACACCGCAGGGCTTCGGCCTGGTAAGAGCTCGGGTCACTGCGCCCCGGGGCCGGTTTTGCTCCTGACACCTCAGCGCTTCAGCCGGGTAAGAGCTCGGGTCACTGCGCTCCGGGGCCGGTTCTGCTCCGGACACCGCAGGGCTTTGGCTAATTCTCTACCTCTACCTCTCTCTACCCCTCTCTCTCTCTCTCTCTCTCTCTCTCTAGAGACCTTTATTTATTTACTATGCTACATATGACATGATCTATACATATATGTTTTGCTTGTTTGTTTGTTTGTTTGTTTTATCATTTATAAATAATCTGTTCCCTTTCGAGGGAACTCGCGATGCGTCAACGACCCTTTGGGAACGCCCCCAGCGTGAATGCGTCTGAGCATCAATGTCAACTAGTCCAATGGAAAGAATGAGCGTCACGGGCGGGTGACGTCATGACCAGGAAGGTATAAAAGCAAATCCGGTGCAAGCCGGCATTAGCTTCTGTGTCTCAGCAAGCGATCTACGTTACTCTGTCTCTGTCTATTTATTGTTGTCTGTTGCAATTATTTTGGAAAGAGATATGGCGAAACAACTATTCAAACAGTGTGTTTCTCCCTGCCCGCGTTATTTAACGGGTGGGGACACACACAAGCTTTGTGTAGTTTGTTTGGGAGTGGAGCATGCGGTCTCAGCCTTCGAGGGGGCTGAGTGCCAACATTGCGAGTTGCTTCCGCTTCGCATGCTCCGCTCTCGCCTGTCACTCTTTGACGAGAGTGGGCAGGTTCGCGATCCTCAGGGTGCAGGACCCGCTGCTGCCGAGGCATCACGGAAAATGCATTACTGGGGATCGCAAAAGGATCTTTTTCGGAGGGATTGGAGACGGGTCCGAGGGCCTTTTCTCCTTCCTTACCCGAAAGATCCAGTGCTCTCTCCCCGGTGTCGGAAGCCCGCTCTGCGGCTTCTTCCGCCTGGGAAGAGAGCCCTCCATTACTTCATTGCTCTTCCTCTGAGGAGGTTGATGTGATGAGTATGGAAAGTGCAAGCACACACACAGGGGAAGTAGATTCGCCAACTATTTCCCCAGCATATGAGGAGCTGGTGGATGTGATGTCTAGGGCTGTAGAAAAATTAAATATTGAATGGCCAGCTGAGAAAAGGGGCGCTCGTCCCAAAAGTAAATTAGACGAACGTTTCCTTTCTTCAGTGACATCATCTCCACCACGAGGCCTTCCCTTTTTCCCCGATCTCCATAATGAGTTATCTAGATCATGGGATAAACCGTACTCGTCACGACTTTTCAGCCCTCATTCTCATATATATTCTAAAATAAGAGGGGCGAAAGAGTACGGTTATGACGCGATGTCCCAGGCTGAACAGACACTCGCGAGCTATCTGTCACCTGGTCCAGCATCGTCTCTGAAGGCCTCAGCTTTGCCCACTAGACCGCTTAAAGCAACTTCAGTTTTAGTGGGCAAAGCATATACGGCAGCAGGTCAGGCTGGAGCATGTCTGCACATCATGGCAGTGCTCCAGGCTTACCAGGCTGACCTGCTGGGGGATTTGGATAAAAGTGAGGGAGTTGGTCCTGACGAAATTCGAGAACTTCGTCGGGCCACCAATCTGTCTCTCAGGGCTACTAAGGAGACCGCTAGAGCAATTGGGCAGTCTATGGCAGCCCTTGTAGCTACTGAGAGGCATCTTTGGTTAAATCTGGCCGAAATAAAAGAAAAAGATCAGGCTTTTTTATTAGATGCTCCGCTTCAGCCTTCTGGTCTCTTCGGCGATGCAGTCAATGCGGTCGTCGAGAGATTTCAGGAATCAAAAAAGCAAGCGGAGGCTTTTAAAAAGTTTCTCCCTCGCCGTGAGCAGCCCCCTGGGGCGTGAGCAGCCCCAGCCGTCAAGCTCCTCATATCGTGCGCAACAAAAAGAGAGTGTTTCGTCTCTTGCACCTCCACAGAAGCAATGGAAACAGGCGCAACACTCTCAGTCGAAGTCTTCTAAGTCGAAGCCGGATCTGAGGACCGTTCTTCAGGCGAAGAAGACTTCGACTCAAAGACAAAGGTCCTGACGTCACTGGCGTCAGACCTGTGAGGACAGCCCCGACCGAAGTGGAGCGGTGTACACCTCAGAATACGGTGCCCGTTCCCCTTCGGGGACCTCACGGGATCGTTCTGCCAACCCCGCCACCCTTGGTGCTTCGGGGCGCAGCGGTCTCCAGCGAGTCGCTGATGCTATGCTGTGGCACTGCATCGGTTTCGCGCCCTCTGAGGGGGGTTTTAGAGGTTTAGTTGTCCCGTTAACACCAGAGATCAGCCTCGAGAGGCTGGTTCCCTTAGTAGATTTTCTGGCAGCATGGAAGTCACTGCCAAATATTTCTCGTTGGGTCTTGCAGATTGTAGAGAAAGGATACAGAATTCAGTTCGGTTCTCGCCCTCCTCGCTACAACGGGGTGTTGCTCACAGTAGTGCATCCCGACCAGGCTCTGGTAATGGAGCAAGAAGTAAAGGCCCTGTTAGCAAAGGAAGCTATAGAACAGGTGGACTCACCCGACAGGGAGTCGGGCTTTTACAGCCGTTATTTCATTGTTCCGAAAAAGGATGGAGGGTTGCGCCCCATTTTAGATCTTTGTCTGTTAAATCGTTCAGTACAGAAACTCAAATTCAAGATGCTGACACTCAAACAGATCGTGACTCAAATCAGATCCAAGGACTGGTTTGTCACGATAGATCTGAAGGACGCTTACTTCCATGTCTCCATCCTCCCTCAGCACAGGAAGTTCCTAAGGTTTTCTTTCGGGGGCAAAGATTACCAGTATTGGGTACTTTCGGTCTAGCTCTGTCACCCCGCACGTTCACGAAATGCGTAGATGCAGCTCTAGCACCGCTCAGGCTGCAGGGCATACGTATTCTGAACTATATCGACGACTGGCTGATTCTAGCGGAATCAGAGCAGTTGGCGGTTCGGCACCGAGGTGTCGTTCTCGCTCATATGCAGATGTTGGGGTTGAGGCTCAATACCAAGAAGAGTGTGCTTTCTCCAGTACAGAGAACCACTTTCCTTGGTGTGGTATGGGATTCAGTGACGATGCGGGCCACCCTATCGCCCGTTCGTGTAGCTGCTATCCTGTCAGCCACAAAAGAGCTGAAGCTAGGCCAGTCACGCACTGTGAAACAGTTCGAGAGACTGTTGGGTCTCTTGGCAGCAGCGTCCAACGTGATACCTTTTGGCCTGCTGTACATGAGACCTTTACAGTGGTGGCTCAGGACCAGAGGGTTCTCCCCGAGGGGAAACCCACTTCGTTTGATCAAGGTCACACGGCGTTGCCTTCGTGCCTTAGTTATATGGAGGAAGCACTGGTTCTTAACTCAGGGTCCGGTGTTGGGAGCTCTTTGCCATCGAGTTACTCTCTCGACAGATGCTTCCCTCACCGGTTGGGGAGCGGTAATGGAAGGCCGCTCGGTTCAGGGTCTATGGAAGAGTCATCATCTCTCGTGGCACATAAATTGCCTAGAGATGATGGCTGTCTTCAAGGCGTTGAAGCAATTCCTTCCAGACTTGAGGGGTCATCATGTGCTCGTCCGTACAGACAACACATCGGTGGTCTCTTATCTGAACCATCAGGGGGGTCTGCGTTCGCGTCCACTTTGCAAACTGGCGCACCAGATCCTCCTGTGGTCTCTCCAGATACTCTCCCTGAGGGCAGTGTATATTCCTGGGGACCAGAATATTGGAGCAGACATCCTGTCGAGGCAGGAGCTGAGGCCGGGGGACTGGAGACTACACACCGAGGCGGTGGAGAAAATTTGGGAGTTTTACGGCCAAGCAGAGGTGGATCTGTTTCCGTCTCAGCATACGACGCACTGCCCACTTTGGTTCTCCCTTACTCACCCAGACCCCCTGGGGCTGGATGCTATGGTGCAGACGTGGCCGAGGTTACGAGGCATTTCCCCCTGTTGCTCTGCTCCTAGGAGTTCTGGAGCGAGTTCGCCAGTACGGAATAAGCCTTCTACTAGTAGCACCACGCTGGCCGAGTCGGATCTGGTTTGCGGACCTGATCCATCTCTTAGACGGTCCTCCCTTGGAGATCCTGATCAGGAGAGACCTTCTGTCTCAGGCCGGGGGCACAACATTTCACCCCCGACCAGGGATTTGGAACCTGTGGGTTTGGCCTCTGAGGGGGCCCAGCTCATAGAGAGTGGTCTCTCAACTGAGGTTGTTGAGACCATTCTAAGCTCCAGAGCTCCAGCTACTAGGAAACTATATGCGCTTAAATGGAGAGTTTTTTCTGTATGGTGTCACCGACATCAGTGGGATCCGGTTAACTGTTCTGTGAACACAGTACTTGAGTTCCTGCAGGAGCGTTTTACGCCAGGTCTATGTCCTTCTACGCTTAAGGTTTACGTGGCGGCCATTGCGGCTTACCACGCCCTGGTGGGGGGTACATCTTTGGGTCGAGACCCCCTGATTTCACGTTTCCTTCGTGGCACATTGAGGCTGAGGCCTGCAACTCGCACTAGGGTGCCAGCTTGGGATTTGCAAATAGTACTAGAGGGGCTGTCTAGGGCTCCGTTCGAGCCCTTGGATTCAGTTTCAGAGAAATTTCTGACCTTTAAGACTATCTTTCTGCTAGCTATATCATCCCTTAAAAGAGTTGGAGACCTTCAGGCCCTTTCGGTTTCAACCACTTGCCTTGAGTTTGCACCGGGGATGGTCAAGGCTTTTTTATATCCGAAACAGGGATACATCCCTAAGGTGCCGACCTTGATTCCGAGGCCTATTGTGCTGCAGGCTTTCTGTCCTCCTCCTTTTACATCTGCGGACCAGGAAAGGCTGAACCTCTTGTGTCCAGTGCGAGCACTGGATACTTATGTTCATCGGACTTCTTCAATGAGGAAGTCCGACCAGTTATTTATTTACTTTGGATCACCTAAGAAGGGTCTTCCTGCTTCTAAACAGACGGTTAGTAGGTGGATAGTTGAGGCTATTGCACTTGCATACAAGTACTCTGACCAGCCATGTCCTTTGGCGGTCAGAGCTCACTCTACTAGGAGTATGGCAGCCTCTAAAGCCTTATTATTTGGAGTTTCTCTTCAAGACGTGTGTGATGCGGCAGGCTGATCCTCACCGCTCACATTCGTTAGGTTTTACAGTCTGGGGAACGTCTCAGGTTACGTCTGTAACCATAGTTCCCTGAGAAGGGAATGAAACGATGCGTCACCATGCCATACTTCCTGCATCCCTGTGATCGGCTTGCTTCGACATTTTTGAAGCTAATGCCGGCTTGCACCGGATGTGCTTTTATACCTTCCTGGTCATGACGTCACCCGCCCGTCACGCTCATTCTTTCCATTGGACTAGTTGACATTGATGCTCAGACGCATTCACGCTGGGGGCGTTCCCAAAGCGTCGTTGACGAATCGTCTCGTTCCCTTCTCAGGGAACTATGGTTACAGACGTAACCTGAGACGTTAATGCTTTAGCAACATTGTGATACATAGTCATGCTAATAAAGCTCATCTGAAATTGAGAGAGAGAGAGGTAGAGGTAGAGAGAGGGAGAGAGAGAGAGAGATAGAGAGGTAGAGAGAGAGAGAGGTAGAGGAAGTGAGAGGGAGAGAGAGAGGTAGAGAGAGAGAGAGAGAGAGGTAGAGAGAGAGAGAGAGAGAGAGAAAGAGAGAGAGAGAGAGAGAGAGAGAGAGAGAGAGAGACCTTCTGAGTTCACTCTAAAAAAATGTTGCATTGTTTTTACCCAATTTTGTGACAAATATGGACAAAACCAAACGTTGGATTAAAAATGCAATTAAAACATGTAACCCAACGTTTGGGTTTGTCCATATTTGTCCCAAAATTGGGTTAAAACAATCCAGCATTGTGTAGTGTTCCTGGCTGTTCAGTCTTCTTGTGTTGACTATTTTCATGGTTTTCTGAACTGGATTATTGATGTCTTTGTCTTTTGCTCTTAAAGTCTTGTGTTCATGTGGATTCTCTCGCCGCCTCGACTCTCCACTCATTACACATATATACTGTGTTAGATGTGTGCAAATATATATATATATATATATATATATATATATTTCTCACAGATTTTCATGTGTAAAGAAGTTTTTCCTGTGTGTGTGTGTGTGTGTCTGTGTGTGTGTGTGTGTGTATGTGTGTGTCCATTTAAAACTGCTGAAGGAAACGGTGAGTCTATCCATTCTTACTTCTTTTTTCCCTTCGTTCTTCATTTCCCCTGAGAATCGGGCACATGAATATGAAAAATAAGGTTCAGCATGGCGTATCACATCATATACTCTTGAAAACGCTGGAGGCTTGAGCGTGGCTTTCATCTTCAGCGAGTGTTTCACTGAGAAACATCAAAGACTCTGTGCTTCTGTTTGTCTGAGCGCTGCAGAAAGATTAATTGTGCTTTAATAATCAGACACGCCATAAATGCGATTGAACCCTCCGTCTCACCGGCCACACACCAAATGAAATGATTTTCTGTGAAAGTCCAGTTTTAAAGACAAAGTGAAATAGATTCACATCACACTGATGGAAGGTGACAGTTTCATATTGACTCTGACTGAGGAGAGAAAACCACTTTCAATATATTAAATATCAGCGGATGAAGACCAAACCAGCAGAACACAGAGAATAAACCAAATCAACTCTTCAGAATCATTTATTCAGAAAAATTCCAGGGGTTTTTGTAACTGAAATGTAAACATGAATGTCCTGTGTCCTCAATATCACTTCATATCCTATAAAATCCCCAACAAAAGCCACTTCCTGCATGACATCACCCTCCAGGAAGTGACATCATCCACTGCTAATTGCTGAAGAGTTTGATCAGATCAGATTTATGAACGTCTGTAAACTCTGTAAATATCCATCTAAATGAAGTACTAACAAACAACAGAATGGAATCTCGTCAAATGTTTCAGACCTGTCTATTCCTGATCTGTTAAAAACTCAAGACTTCCAAGCCTTTACTGCATGAACACACAGATTAAACCTGAGCCATGTAGATTTACAACAGCACCAAACAAACAGATGTAAAATTAATCATTCGGATGAAACATCTGCGTTTTCTGCTCGACAGCAAAAAAAGGAGCATTAACAGGCAGAAAAAGTAAATAAATGAAAATAAAATCAGTTGATGCAAGCAATTCATTGCAGCCATACTCCTCATTGACGAAGAGCTGCCACAGGGGATTCCAATCATGTACAGAACTGATGGCAGACTCTTCAACCTTAAAAGGTTCCAGGCCAAGAGCTAAGTCAACTACACCATCACAGAGCTTCAGTACGCAAATGATAACGTCATCGCAGCACACTCCGAAGAAGACCTCCAGGGCATCCTGAATGCCTTTGCCAAAGCGTCCAGAGCCCTGGGCCTAAAATTAAACATCAAGACCCAGGTCCTATATCAATTTCCACCCAACCAGCCAGCTACCCAGCCCACCATAAAAGTGGACAACACCACTCTTGAAAACATGGACCGCTTCCCCTACCTTAGCATACTTCTTTCCTCCAAAGCTGACATAGACTCTGAAGTTAACCATCGCCTGAGTTGTGCCAGTGGACCCTACGCCAGCCCAAACTAAATTCTTGGTCTACAGAGCCATTGTCCTCCCCACCCACAGCAGGCCCATGAGAGTCCTGGAGCAATACCAACAAAGATCCTTACGAAAGATTCTGAGGATCAGCTGGGAGGACTGACGCACCAACATCAGCATCTTGAAGGAAGCCAACATGACCAGTATAACCACTACAATAATGCAGCACCAACTTCAATGGACAGGCCATGTCATCCGCAGGCCCACACGTCTGCCCAAACAGATCCTGTACTCCCAGCGGAGGGAAGGTACTCAAGCAACTGGTGGGCAAAAGAAACGTTACAAGGACAAGGCCCTTTCAAGGCCCTTCTGAAGAAATTCCATATCACATCAAGCAACTGGGAACGCTATGAGAGACAAAGTCACAGCTTGGCAAGGAGGAAGACAAAAAGGCTCAACCACCAGCAACAACGTATGTGGATCACGGATTGGCCTCTTGAGCCATCTGAAGACCCACAAGCAGACGACCCAACGGAGAGGACAGTCATATTCGCTTCGAATTACCACCGATGTGTGTGTGTGTGTGTGTGTGTGTGTGTGTGTGTGTGTGTGTTAACCTATTCCAGATAACCACGCAGAGGGTCAATGCTCAAACTCTCAGTCTCTCTGCTGCTGTCAGCAAAACGTCTGAAAACACTCACAAACTCTCCGTCGATTTACATGAAATGACTAAAAAGCTTTTGTATGGTCATTACCCCCTGCAGTAACACCTGCGGATCCACACACACACACACACACACACACACACACACACACACACACACACACACACACACACACACACAAGGAGTGAAACACAGAGAACCGATGATGTTCATCAGTGAAGATTGAGACTCGTGTGTACAGATGTGTGTGAACAGATGTGTGTGTACAGATGTGTGATGTGTGTGTACAGATGCAGATGTTTGTGTTCGACAGATGAAAACATCATGCAGAGTTTAAATGTATTCGAGTAAATGAAGGAGCTCAATCCTACAGAACATCTGCAGTCACCGCTGTGGGACGAGCGGTCAGCGCTTGTGACTCTCGCCGTGGGCAGAGGTGTGTGTGTGTGTGTGTGTGTGTGTGTGTGTGTGTGTCGTGTGTGTAGCAGAGGACAGAGGCTCGATTGGTTGCACACACACGAGGGATTGTTCTTCCTCCAGAGAAATTAGTTTTTTCCTCCGCATTCCTTCATTTGGTGCTTTGAGTGGCAGATGACAAGAAGCAGCTGTTCATGTTTGAGGGTCAAGAGAGGTCAAACACCCCCTGCACAAACACACACACACTCTCTCTCTCTCTCTCTCTCACACACACATACACACACACACACTCCAGACACAGAGAGAGAGAGAAACACACACACACACACACTCCAGACAGAGAGAGAGAGAGACACACACACACACACACTCTCTCTCTCTCTCTCTCTCTCTCTCTCTCTCACACACACACACACACACACACACACACAACACACAGACCCACAACACACACACTTGAGGGATTTATGAATGTTGACTCTGACCGGTCAAAATCTGATTGCTGTGTGTAAATGTGTGGTTTTCTGCAGTGAGTGTGTGTCGGTCAGCAGTGATACAGACACTGATCTCATAATAAAGCACAAACACACTCAGGCTACGTCTACATTAATCCAGATACATTTGAAAATGGCGTTTTCGTTTAAAAACGCTCTCCGTCCACACTAGCGTTTTCTTACGTTTCATTGTGGATGAGAAACTTCTAAATTCACCTTACGGCGCATGCGTGAAACCTCACAAAAGCTCACTGAGATGATACAGATGGAAAAATAAATAAAGTTATCGCGCAATTCTTCTAACAGGATCATTTTATTTAGCAAAATATCTCATCATTCACTGATAAAGGTCGCACTCAGTCACCATATGTTTGGTCTAAAGCGCAACTGCTCTCCTGTATTGCCGCAGGACAGCAAATGTGAGTAGCCTACATTTTCTGTCTTCTTTGCAGTAGGCTACTGTGATATGAAGAACATAGTTATAAGAAGTAACATATTTTAGCAACAGTGTAAAAGTGAATCGCACATAATTAACAGGCACAATAACAGTAAACATGAATATATATTGGTACAACATGGATCACATGAATAAACTTATGTCATCGTTTTCAAATACCTCCGGCTTCACGTTTTCGTTGACTTAAAACGCCGTCTCAGTGTGGATGGAAGGCCAAAACGGAGAGAAAAATATAAGTTTTCTAACGAAAACGTATTAGTGTGGACATGGCCTCAGAGAGAAACACTGACACACCCGAGTTCACCTGGTTAACATGCAGAAAGCCACTTTTGTATAAGTTAAAAGGCTCTTCTGTAGATGCACAAATCTTGACTGTGATGATAAAAAGCTGATGAAATTCATACAGCAGTGAAAAAGAAAAAGGATTTATTCTGTCCTTGAACTATATTACGAGAAATTACATCACAAACAGTGGAAATATCATGTGGAAACTTTACACACAAGACCTAGAGAAAAAACTAACGCCTATTAAGTAATGGCCTGGCAACAACAACACAGCACACAATACACTAGTAACACCATAGTAACACCCTGGTAACCACCCACGACACCCTAGTATCTGCATAGCAACACCCTGGCAACAACACCATACTAACTGGATAGCAATGCCCTGGCAACAACACCCACAACAAACTAGTAAAAGAGCTGAAGTTCCAGCGCACAGGACAGGACACACCAGGACACAGGCCTGATAGCTGCACAAAAGCTCTTCACAATGATCCCTGAAAGAATCTGCCCATGTGAAGATGTGAGCAGTACCTGCACCCACACCGGCGTTCTAACGCTCACCTGCACACACACCTGCGTGCTAATGCTCACCTGCACACATACCTGCGTGCTAACGCGCGCGCCTGCGTGTGTGTGTGTGTGTGTGTGACCACATCCTTCACACATTTAACGTCAGCGTCATTGTCACATGATACAATGCAGCTGCGCTTCAGCTGATTGGCCGTTCACTCGAGGGCTGTCAGCCAATCATGGTAGCAGAATCTCCACTAGAGCGGCTCACTTCACCAGCCTCACACAGGGTAACACACTCATCTGGTAAAGCTCCTCTATACAGCAGAACTACAGTGAGGATGATGCGTCAGTGTTTAGTGTTCCTTCATTACTAAGTCATTTCACCTCTAATTGCATTAATCCACATAATCTGTCCATGTGTCAGCAGTTTTCCTCACAGATGGAGTGAATCCTTCAGTTTCAGATGCTCTTCTGAATCAATCCCACAACAGAAGTGAGATATGAGGAACTCTTCTTGAGTCTGACAGAAAAACAGTGATGTATTATATACATTTAATATTAATGATGACAGGTGGAAGTTCCTCAGAGAGAGAGAGAGAGAGAGAGAGAGAGAGAGAGAGAGAGAGAGATCCTCTCCTCAGCACTACATCTGTCAGGAACTGATCCTGAACTCTGTGATGTCACTTCCTCTGTGAAACAGTGACCCCTGCTGGACTCACCGACACACTGCAACAAGACCATTTAATGCAGAGATACACAGCAGAACTGTGTGTGTGTGTGGTTATCTAAGTAGTCGAGGTGCCCGTATCCAGGATGTGCTCGTGTGCTGTTGCCATGGTAACAGCAGCATCTCTCGACGGATGTTATTCAGAGCACAGTAACTCGTGATTCAGTCATAACCAATCACTGTGACACAGAATATACCATCTGACCTCTGACCTCACGCCTCTGACCTCACGTCTCTGACCTCACGCCTCTGACCTCACGCCTCTGACCTCATGTATCACCACACCTGTGTGACAGCGGCGTAATAAAGTCGTCCGCGTCATCTGGGACGTTTGACATGCTAGCATTATTCCTTCAGTGTGAAAAGGAAAATAATTATATAATCAGATGAAATTCATTAGTGAGATTACCACAGATGTCACAGTTAATGTGTTTTATAATAATTATCTGATAATCTGTGACAGACGTGCTGGATTAATCTTCTTCTCTTCTGTGAATGATTTACAGCTCGTCAGATCTTTCACACACTGTTGATTACCACAAAGCATTGTTTCGTCCCTCAGTTTGTTTTTAAAACCACAGTTACAGTAAGTCACGAGGTCAGGGCATCATGTGATCTGTAGTGTTTGTTGTTGTTTAACCCTACACACACACACTCTCTCTCACACACACACACACACACACACACACACTAACCCTACCCCTAAACCTACCCATCACACACTCACACACACACACACACACACACACACACACACACTAACCCTACCCCTAAACCTACCCATCACAGAAAACTTTCTGCATTTTTACATTTTTAATAAAACATTGTTTTTTATGTTTTTTAATCAATTTCCCTCGCGGGGACCATTGGCTGGTCCTCCTAATGTAGGTGATTTCACGTTTTACTCCTTGTGGGGTCCTCACAATGTAATATAAACATGAGCACACACACACACACACACACACACACACACACACACACACACACACAAAGTAAAGTTTTTCTTGCTGCATCTGCTGACATTATATTCATAAGTAAGTGATGATAAAAGGTTAGGGTTATGATGATAATTAAAGAGTTCCCCCAGACATCATCAGTTACTGCCCTCGTGTGGCTGTCCGGAGACACAACACACAAGAGGAGCTTCTGTGAGTGTTGGAAACACCTCATCAACATGTTACCAACACTCTTCTTGTGTGTTGCACTGACACACACTGACTCCTGCAGGAGGAAGAGTACAGGATGGACTATCACTATAACCGATCAGAAGTGTTGCTGAGTGATTAGATGTGATCGTTATCACAGCTCTAAGCTCATTAGCACAGGACACTCTCCTTCTAGAAAGAACATTATCACCCGTCATTATATTTTATACAAACCGTTTAACGTTCATAAAGGAGTCCACAAACATAACATGTAAAAACAGAGTTCCTGCTCTGAAAACATCTAAATTCTAATCGCTGGAATAAAGACAATCAGCAAACGAGTCTCTGAAACCAGCAAATGAAAGTTTCTTCAACCTGATCAGAAACAGAAACTCTTCTGCCACAATCATTCATATTTGGAATTTTTTAATGATGATCTATAAAACAGTTGTTTAGATTTCTCTGTAAATCATATGAGCTCCACTAGAGGGCAGCACTAACACACACACCCCACTGGAGTATAAGTGTGTGTGTGTGTGTGTGTGTGTGTGTGTGTGTGTGTGTGTGTGTGTGTGTGTGTGTGTGTGTGTGTGTGTGTGTGTGTGTGTGTTGGTCAGGATGAAACTGCAGGACCTTTGGCTTGAGTGTCATATCAATTACACCTCACTCACATTACCCATAATGCACCTGTGCTCATTAACTAAAGACAGGCAGAAAAGAGCTTGAAGACAGACATCAGCGAGTCAGTCAGACTAAACATGAAAACACACACACACATACCTACACAATCTCTCTCTCTCTCTCTCGCTCTCTCTATCTCTCTCTCGCTCTGATGTGATTGTGAGAGATCAATGAGATCCATGAGAATGATGTATTTCCCTGATTGGCTTCATACTAATGAGGGACACGCCCTTGAACAGTAGATGATGTCATCGGCATTTCCAGTCGCGTGATTTTTTTTCCCAAATCACTTCAGCGAAAATCCCGCCCTGCAGCCGATTTCATTGGTTTAGGTTACAGTGACGGGTAGGTTTAGGGATCAGTGTTTGGTGTAGGCAATCAGTACAGTGATTGACATGACCAATGAAAACTTTAGAATCAGCTGCAGGGCGGGATTTCCGCTGAAGTGGTTTGGGGAAAAAAATCACGCTTTCCAGTCCCCCACCAAACACTCATTTTAGAACTGTTTATCTGAATTATCATCAATTCTGTTGTAGACGCACAAATCTACTGTATCACTGAAGCAACTTAACTTAAAAGCACACGCGACATTCAGTCTCACTCCATAAACACGACCAATAAATGACAGAACAGAAAACAGAAATACCCCACCCCACCCCACCCCACCTCACCTCGGTATTAAATATTAATAACGCTCATGAATAATGCAGTGAGCAGTGATTGGAATAGAAGTATGACGTCTGTATCAGTCTGAGATCTGGAATTATGAGGATGATGAGGACGTTGATGTTACTCTTCATGCAGTTGAGTCATGAATCACAAGCATTCATGAAATCTGAATTTATCTTCCATAAATGAAGAGTAGAGACAGACAGAGCTTTCAAGAGAAGTAAACGTCTGAAGTCCTGCAGTAAAGCACATGAGAACAAGAGTCTGACATCAGAGAGAGAGAGAGAGAGTGTGTGTGTGTGTGTGTGTGTGTGTGTGTGTGTGTGTGTGTGTGTGTGTGTGTGTGTGAGAGAGAGAGAGTGTCAGAGAGAGAGTGTCAGAGAGAGAGAGAGAGAGAGAGAGTGTGTGTGTGTGTGTGTGTGTGTGTGTCAAGTCAAGTCAAGTCAAGTGTATTTATATAGCGCTTTTCACAATATAAATTGCATCAAAGCAGCTTCACAATATCAATCAAATAACATAACAATGTTTGTTTCTTAGTGAAAAAACATCCACGTTTGGTAGGGCAGATCAATGGTATTAATGCTTGGTTAATTAATTTGAATATCCCCAACTGAGCAAGCCAAAGGCAACAGTGGCAAGGAACCAAAAAACTCCATCAAGTGACCTACTGGTGTCCTAAAACTCCATCAGGTGACCTACTGGAGAAAAAAAAAACCTTGGGAGAACCCAGGCTCAGTCGGGGGCCAGTTCTCCTCTGGCGTTTATGAACTAGAGGCCGGATTTACAGTAACTGTAATTTGATACAGAATTTTGTTTTATTTTATCACTTCGGGGTGGGTACGCGAACCGGAATCACAACGTTTTATCTGTAGAGTGGGAAAGGGATCCTCCATAGGGAGTGGCTAGTTGGCACTTCAGCACTGCGTTGTCATCGGGTCCAGGCAAAGCTCCTTGTAAGATCTGGATACGGCCTGGATCCGGCAGGCTGCGGGAAAACCTCGGGATAAACAAAGACACTAAAATTAGCGTTGATGCCATTCTTCTTATGATGATGTAACGAGTACATCAGGATTTAAGGGAAGTGTTCCCAGTTCCGGCTGACCTAATCTATGCAGCCTAACATTGAATTATAGAAGTCTATAATATATCATGTGTATGCTAGGTCAAAGAGATGTGTTTTTAGTCTAGCTTTGAACTGACAGAGTGTGTCTGCTTCCCGGACAATGGTAGGAAGACTGTTCCAAAGTTTTGGTGCTAAATAGGAAAAGGATCTACCGCCCGCAGTCGATTTTGATATTCTAGGTATTATCAACTGGCCCGAATTTTGAGATCGCAGTAGACGTGAAGGACTATAATGCGTTAAGAGCTCGCTCAAGTACTGCGGAGCTAAACCATTTAGTGCTTTGTAAGTAATCAACAATATTTTAAAATTTATACGATGTTTAATAGGCAGCCAATGCAGTGTTGACAGAACCGGGCTAATATGGTCATATTTCCTGGTTCTAGTAAGAACTCGAGCTGCAGCGTTTTGGACCAGCTGTAGTTTATTTATTAAGCGTGCAGGGCAACCACCCAGTAGAGCATTACAATAATCTAGTCTTAATGTCATGAAAGCATGAACTAATTGTTCCGCATTTGTTAATGAGAGCATATGTCGTAATTTAGATATATTTTTAAGATGGAAAAATGCGGTTTTACAGATACTAGACACGTGACTTTCAAATGAAAGATTGCTATCAAAAAGCACACCCAGGTTCCTAACCGACGACGAAGACTTAACAGAGCAGCCATCAAGTGTTAGACAGTATTCTAGGTTATTACGTGTGGAAGTTTTTTGTCCAATAATTAGAATCTCTGTTTTTTCAGAGTTTAGTAGTAGGAAATTACTAGTCATCCAATTTTTTAAATCAGCTATGCATTCCGTTAATTTTGTGAATTGGTAAGTTTCGTTAGGTTTTGAAGAAATATACAGCTGAGTATCATCGGCATAACAATGAAAGCTAATTCCATGTTTCCTACATGGAATGGTAGCATGGTAGCAGCGGCCCTAGTACTGAGCCTTGTGGTACGCCATACTGAACTTGTGATCGATAAGACATCTCTTCATTTACTGCTACAAACTGATAACGGTCAGATAAGTATGATTTAAACCATGCTAGTGCAATTCCACTAATGCCAACATAGTTTTCTAGTCTATTTAAAAGAATGTTGTGGTCAATTGTGTAAAATGCAGCACTAAGATCAAGTAACACTAATAGAGAGATACAACCACGATCGGATGATAAAAGTAAATCATTTGTAACTCTAATGAGAGCTGTCTCAGTACTATGGTGCGGTCTAAATCCTGACTGAAAATCCTCGCAGATATCATTTCTTTCAAGAAAGGAACACAGTTGTGAGGATACTGTTTTTTCTAATATCTTTGACAGAAAAGGCAGATTTGAGATCGGCCTGTAATTGACTAATTCTGAAGGATCAAGTTGCGGTTTTTTAACAAGCGGTTTTATCATAGCCAGCTTAAAAGTTTTTGGTACGTATCCTAGAGACAAAGACGAATTAATGATATTAAGAAGAGGATCTATGATCTCTGGAAGCATCTCTTTCAATAGCTTAGTCGGTATAGGGTCTAACATACAAGTTGTCGATTTAGATGAATTAACGAGTTTGCAGAATTCTTCCTCTCCAATAGCAACAAATGAATAGAATTTTTCCTCAGGGAGACTACAATGCACTCCCTGATGCGATACTGTAGTAGACGGTTGAATAGTTATAATTTTGTCCCTGATATTATCAATCTTATAAGTGAAGAAGTTCATAAAGTCATTACTGCTGTGTTGCTTGGAAACTTCTGTGCTTGAAGCTTTCTTTTTTGTTAGTTTAGCCACTGTTTCAAATAAATACCTAGGATTATGTTTATTTTCTTCTAATAGGGTTGAAAAATAAGCAGATCTAGCAGCTTTTAAAGGCTCTCTGTAAGCAATCGAGCTCTCTTTCCATGAAATCCGAAATACCTCTAGTTTTGTTTTCTTCCAGTTGCGCTCCATTTTTCTGGCTGCTCTCTTAAGGGCATGAGTGTGCTCGTTGTAGTGTGAGAGAGAGAGAGAGAGTGTGTCAGAGAGTGTCAGAGAGAGAGAGAGTGTGTGTGTGTGTGTGCATGTGTGTGTGTGTGTGTGTGTGTGTGTGTGTGTGTGTGTGTGAGAGAGAGAGAGTGTCAGAGAGAGAGAGAGTGTGTGTGTGTGTGTGTGTGTGTGTGTGTGTGAGAGAGAGAGTGTGTGAGAGAGAGAGAGAGAGAGAGAGAGAGAGAGTGTGTGTGTGTGTGTGAGAGAGAGAGAGAGGGAGAGTGTGTGTGTGAGAGAGAGAGAGAGAGTGTGTGTGTGTGAGAGAGAGGGAGTGTGTGTGTGTGTGTGAGAGAGAGAGAGAGAGACAGAGAGTGAGAGAGAGAGAGTGTGTGTGTGTGTGTGTGTGTGTGTGTGTGTGTGTGTGTGTGTGAGAGAGAGAGAGAGAGAGTGTCAGAGAGAGAGAGAGAGAGAGAGAGAGAGAGAGAGAGAGAGAGAGAGAGAGAGAGAGAAAGAGACTTTTGACTTAGATCTATTTATTTACAAAAAATTAAAAAACATTAACTTTTCACAACAACAATGTTTCCAGGAAAAGAGAAGGAAAAAATAAAATACTAAAAAAAATAATATTCCTTTTCAAACACAGCTACACTTAAATATACATTCCCAAGCAGCCATCATTATCAACATCACAAATGCAATGATTTATTCCCCATTTATATTTAAACATTTCCATGTCTCCGACCGGTTTATAGAAAGTAAACTCAATTTTAATGCAAGATTTTAGTAAACCTTTTAAAATGGACACCATCAGTTGATCCATCACCACCAAACAGCTTTTTCCGTGACAACCATATGGCGACTTTTGCCCGCCCAAATAAAAAGTGTATTAAAACATGAACTTCCCTTCTATTACTACTATGTTTTGGTCCATAAATGAAATAAATCAGTGTAAAATCTTTCCCCAGAGTATTACACCACTCTTCCAATCTATGAAAAAGTGGTTAAAGCCTTTCCCTTTCTAGAAACACATGAAAACCAGTTCCCTGCTCTCCACATAACCCCTCTCTGCCTGTGGGTGATAGTGTGCTCTGCATCTGCTCCTGGCTATAATCACTGAGATCTGCAGAACTCTTCTCGAAGGGGTACGTCTCCACTGAGATCTGCAGAACTCTTCTCGAGGGGTACGTCTCCACTGAGATCTGCAGAACTCTTCTCGAGGGGTACGTCTCCACTGAGGTCTGCAGAACTCTTCTCGAGGGGTACGTCTCCACTGAGATCTGCAGAACTCTTCTCGAGGGGAACGTCTCCACTGAGGTCTGCAAAACTCTTCTCGAGGGGTACGTCTCCACTGAGGTCTGCAGAACTCTTCTCGAAGGGGTACGTCTCCACTGAGATCTGCAGAACTCTTCTCGAGGGGTACGTCTCCACTGAGGTCTGCAAAACTCTTCTCGAGGGGTAAGTCTCCACTGAGGTCTGCAGAACTCTTCTCGAGGGGTACGTCTCCACTGAGATCTGCAGAACTCTTCTCAAGGGGTACGTCTCCACTGAGATCTGCAGAACTCTTCTCGAGGGGAACGTCTCCACTGAGGTCTGCAGAACTCTTCTCGAGGGATCATTCAGGAGCATGTGGGGGGAGAGGTACGATTTTCGAATAATCATCGAATATTATTTTGCTTGATATGCCAGTCCTTAATATTTGATGTTTTAAATGCTTCTCTGTGAAATTTTTAAAGCAGTATTTTAGAGCCGATTTCAGAGCGGTCATGTCCGAAGAACATCCGTAACATCGTTTTTTCCACATAAATGCGAACACGAAAAATACAATAAAATGAATATTTTATGTTCTGTGGAGAGACAACCCTTCTTCATCCGGTGGGTAGTATTACTTTTGGTTTGCACATGTAATCCACAGACTTGATTGCTCTGCTACCAGCCTCTGTCATGTTGGCTGCTGAGATGAGAAGACAGTGTCGCTGTCAAATCTGTCCCTGGGAAAAGTAACGTCGCGCCAAATTGAAAAAGGAACTACGTTTGGTTACCAAATTTTCAGTAGTAGCGCATTACACACAACACTGGTCCTCACCAATAGTGACCCAAAAGAACTAATGGAACTCACCAGGAATCCATCGAGTCTTGGAGTATGAGCTGAAGAGAGACCCTTTACGGCCGAGGTAACTTCATAGAAGGTAAGCTAAGTCTCTAGAGAAGCCTTATGTTCTTCAGTTAGAACAGGAAGATCCTTAAGCAGCTCATTCCTGCAGTATTCATCTGAGCTTTCAGCAGAGTACAAACTTGAATAAAAAGACACCGCAAGTCTACGCATCTCCAGCGGATCTGAGGTCACATGACCGTTGTCATTCTTTAGCGAGTACATCTGTTTTTGTTGGCTCTTTTTACGCTCCAGATTAAAGAAGTAGGTAGTAGGAGCATCCATGTCTTTTACAGTCAGAGGGTTAGGGTTAGGATTAGGGTTAGCGGCTTCTTATGAGAGCTCCTTTAACTCTTTCATTTAAAATTGAGCTTAGATTTTTTTTTCTCAGTCCACAGTTCTTTTAGATTATCAGCATCATTATCAGTTTTTTTTTCAATGTCACAAATCT
The DNA here is from genome assembly GCA_030578275.1 of Meda fulgida. Lineage (NCBI taxonomy): Eukaryota > Metazoa > Chordata > Actinopteri > Cypriniformes > Leuciscidae > Meda > Meda fulgida. The sequence continues at coordinate 32,668,199 of CM060630.1, read as the reverse complement.
CTCTTTCCAGCCACTCCAAAGTTTTTTTTTAGTTGAAAAGAGGAATGAGATGTATACAATATGCATATGAGATAACATATGGGTGTCTGGCCCTCAGTTCCTTGTAACACAGGGGATAAAAGAGCCTCCAAGATCATCAGAAACCATGAGATATTCTCTCCATTTTGAGTCACATTTCTGATTAAAATTTCCAAAATGATCAGTCTTTACACATACTGTATCTGATAACACTGTCTTTTGCCAACAGCTTGAAAATCAAGCTCCCGAAGCCCATTAAATTTCAATAACTTCCCCTCTTGGTCCTCCTCTGTACAAACCCTTGGAGACACAAGTAACTTAGGGAAAGAGTATTGCATCGAATCACCAGACAGGAAACAATTTACAAAATGGAGGAATTGAGAGGGAAAAACAGCTTTCAGACTGTTTATGAAACATCCACCATCCCCACAGACCTGAATCCCACCTGTTCACAAATTTCGGCTGCTGGTCTCCATTTTCTGGAAGCAATATCAATCAGGTGTGCAACTGTGGTCAAACCCTTGTCTATAAATGTTTTAACAATGATATTAGATGTGCAAACATTGCCACCAAGAAAGGAGTTATAAAATAGTGGTTCATTCAGGATAAAATGGTAATTTTCTCATCTAAATTCCTTAAAAACAGTCCAGGAATTTAAAGCTGAAACATAGAATTTGACATCAGATATAAAATTTCTACTATACAAAGACATCAAAAACAATTGTTTATTAAGGGAAAAACCACCAAAAGTTCTGAGCAAAGCCAGGCCAAATGACACCCATGGTGTTGAATACTAGGGCTGCACGATTAAACACAATTTACATGTAATTGCACTTAAATCGAGATGGCTCATCGCAATTTTGAAATTGCAAAGGCTGCGATTATCTTTTTTTTTTTTTTTTTGCCTGACCACCCCCCCCCCCCCCCCCCCCCCGTCTTCGGAGGTCAACTTTATTTTTATTCCTATAATGGTTTTAGAGAAAATGTCAACGTAGAGGGATATACAACGTAGAGTCATAATATAGAGACAAGAAGGTACACATACAAACGGTCAGATAGACACACGGCCAGACGGACAAACAAACAGATAGAAAGACAAACAGACAAAGCAAATATATTTGGGAGGGGGGGGGGGGGTAGAAAAGATTGGAAGGGTAGAGATAATTGAGGGGGAGGGGTGGAGAGGGGGTAAAGGGGAAAGAACGTGGTTTACATTAACTGTTGAATTTGTAAAAAAGTTATGAGTGGATTCCAGGTTTCTTTAAAGGCAGATATATTGTTCTTTTTATGCGCTATGGTTTCTTCTGTCAAAATAAAGTCTGTAATTAAATTGATCCAGTGGGTGAAATGGCAAGATGATTTCGATTTCCAGTTTTGAAAGATTATTTTTTAGCGACTGCTAGAGAAACAAGGAATGGGGTTTTGTATTTGGAAGGGATAGAGCTATCTGAAGTATCTCCTAGGCTGCGATTATCTTTTATGCGCAGCTTGTCAGTAAAGGACGGCTCAGTAAACGCTGCTCACTCTGAAAGCACTGTGAGTTTGAGTCTCTTATAAAGTGCATTTGAAAAAGCAACACGCGTCAAACATCTTTCCAAACATGAGAAGCATTTATGAACCTCTTGTCCAACAAAAGATAACATTTAATAACATGCATTTACTCCAAACTCACTTCATAATGACAAATGAGCATAATTTGTGATATGATGTGGCTTCTTACACAGATTAAGGCAGTCGTGTATTTATAAGTCAGGTTTAATCAATCAACTCACGATCCGATTCCGATACTTGATCTACATTTTTTTTGTATTAATTAGTTTCTTAATTTAATTACATATGTAATTATAAATACTTTACTAAAATTAAAAACTAAATTTAAATACAGTTTAAACATAAAATGAATACAATTTTAAATAATATAAACTAATATAGATTCAAAACATGAAAGCAAGTAGCGTAGTAAATAATAAACAGTGTGTGGGTGAGAGTGTGTGTGTGGGTGAGTGTGTGTGTGTGTGTGTGTGTGTGTGTGTGTGTGTGTGTGTGTGTGTGTGTGTGTGTGTGTGTGTGTGTGTGTGTGTGTGTGTGTGTGTGTGTGTGTGTTTGAAAGCGTGTTTCTGGCAACAGCCTACAGAGCCTATAACTCTCAGATAATCACATCTGCATGATGACATCTTCAGAACAGATGTTAATCGTAACGCGAGTGCTAACAGCTAACGGCTAACATGACTCAACAGAAACACTTGAACCCGCCTCTCTCCTGTACACGTATCACTCTGGTCTGGTGATGTCTGAATGGGTTCTGCACAGTCATGATCTGGAGAGTAACAGGAGATCAGTGCGTTTCACTCGACAGATCATTACTGCGTTCCCAGAAAGCCAGCGGCTTTGGTCAGAGCATCATGTTCCTCAGTGTCCCACAGGAGGGCATTGAGTCTGGCGCTTATACACTATACAACTAAACACTCACATTACACCGACTCCAGCTCGACGGCAAACTATAGATCATTCACACAGCTGAGCAGCGACAGTCCAAAACAGACTGAAGCACTATCAATTTAGCACAATAAAGTAATACACATCATTTAATTACATATAATAATAAAATAAAAATATTCCATTGTTTTCTGCGTTTCTGAGAGACAATAATGACTTTAGATTAGGGATGCACTGATATGAAAATTTTGGCCGATACCAATAACCAATAATTCTTTATATTTGAAAGCCGATAACCGATAAATTGGCTGATAAATATAAATCCACGTTTTTCTAAATTTTTGGAGAGCCTGATTACAAAAACGTTAAAATCCATAATTATAATTTTCTCATGATAATTTTATGTTGTTTCACTGAACTGTATTTTCCTTTTTTGAAATGATTCCAATCATATTAAATAATCCATTATTTATCGGCTTTAATATATCAGCCATTTTTGTTTATTGGGCCGATAGCGATAACATTAAAAATGAACATATCTCGACCCTGATATGGTGGCTGATATATTGTGCGCCCCTAAATCATGAAGACGCGAGTCACAAACGAGTGTTAATAGCAGACTGTGGCGATCACAGCTCTCAGGCTAGCGTGTTCACGGGTGGCAACACAAGAACCAAACCAAAATTCTCCCAGATCGTTCTGGCAAGGTTCTGTCAACATTACGAACAAACGTTCTCCGTCACGTTAATAAGAATGTTCGTTCCAAATGATCTGGTCTTTAATGATGTTCTCAAACGTTAGCATGGAGCGCTAACACACGTGTGGTCCCAGCAGGAGGACGGATCTGAACATAACAGGAGAGACTGTAAAGATATTCAGATTTAAAGCGCCGCTTTCATTAAAAGCCTCCGTCTCTGTTTGGTTCCTCTTCTTGTCGATGTGATCTTCACCCGCTCTTGCTCACAGAACCACAAGATCCCAGCTAGCAGAACCAGTTCTCACAACATTGTGCTAAACTTCCCGCTAAAATATGAAGACTTTATTTCTGAATCTCTCCCATAAAGGCCTCCTTCTAGGGATGACGAAAACTAAAAATGTTCTTGACCAACCACCGAGCCTCATTAGCCGGTTGAAACCGGTTAACTGATTAGTTTAAAATATGCTGTGCTATTTGAAATAACGGCCATTTCTGTCAGGTCCATTAAGTCAAGAACACATGACAATAAAAATTATTTAGTACATTTCTCTTGAATAAAATGCATGTGTGTGGGCGGTATGGCTCTGTTCAGGGAGTCCCCTGACCATTCATGAGCACCATGAAATAGCAGAGAGTCAGGGGACAGCAGCAGCATTAAGGGGACGCCCACATGAATTGGACAAGGAGATCTTAACTAAGTTAATCCCCCAAAAACAGGACAGCAACCTCCTGTGAAAAAATAAAACAAAAGGATGAAATTAGACAGCCGGTAAGCGTATCCAGGGGCAGTTGTCACTAAGCAGAAAAAACACAAGTAAGGTTAAGCAGATGAGGCACAACTGTTTATTTAGCGAACCAATCAGGGACCTGAGCTCAAGGCCTTCTGAGCATCAAGAATTCTGAGCAGCAGAAGACCATCGCCCCATGGCTTAAAGGGTTAAACCGGAGCGGATGCCGCCGCTGTAGTTTCTGCACCAATGCGTAAAGAATGAGCTGAATAATGGTCCGGAGGCAGCCCGCAGAAGTTAAGTCCTATCACAGCAAGCTGCTTCAATCTGCGCTGCATAGTGGTAAAAGCCAGTGTGCGCAATGCGATCAGTTGCCAGTGACAACAAATAGTAATGCACATAGCCAATATGATCGCATAGCATTTTTACGAAAACGACTAGTTAAATAAGCCCAAATGCCACAGGGATTGCATTAGCAACAGCATGTTGCCAACAAACGGATAGCTTTTAGCAATGAATATTAAAAAGGAACTTAGCTTTGTGAAGACTTTCAGAGTTAATGGAGAAAGAATCACGTCGAGTCCTGTGTCAATATTGCAGAGAAGCGAGTAGCAAGCAGTTAGGAGCGAACTGAATCAGCTTAAAATAGTGGCAAGGAACCGAAAAACTCCATCAAGTGACCTACTGGTGTCCTAAAACTCCATCATGTGACTTAATGGAGAGAAAAAAACCTTGGGAGAACCCAGGCTCAGTCGGGGGCCAGTTCTCCTCTGGCGTTTATGAACTAGAGGCCGGATTTACAGTAACTGTAATTTGATACAGAATTTTGTTTTATTTTATCATTTCGGGGTGGGTACGCAAACCGGAATCACAACGTTTTATCTGTAGAGTGGGAAAGGGATCCTCCATAGGGAGAGGCTAGTTGGCACTTCAGCACTGCGTTGTCATTGGGTCCAGGCAAAGCTCCTAGTCAGATCTGGATACGGCCTGGATCCGGTAGGCTGCGGGAAAACCTCGGGATAAACAAAGACACTAAAATTAGCGTAGATGCCATTCTTCTTATGATGTAACGAGTACATCAGGATTTAAGGGAATTTAAGGGAGTTCCCAGTTCCGGCTGACCTAATCTATGCAGCCTAACATTGAATTATAGAAGTCTATAATATATTATGTGTATGCTAGGTCAAAGAGATGAGTTTTTAGTCTAGCTTTGAACTGACAGAGTGTGTCTGCTTCCCGGACAATGGTAGGAAGACTGTTCCAAAGTTTTGGTGCTAAATAGGAAAAGGATCTACCGCCAGCAGTCGATTTTGATGTTCTAGGTACAACTGGCCCGAATTTTGAGATCGCAATAGACGTGAAGGACTATAATGCGTTAAGAGCTCGCTCAAGTACTGCGGAGCTAAACCATCTCTGAAGAGACCGTGTTGTTGGCCAAACAGGCGAGTTATGAAAAATTGAGTGTGAGGGATTTGTTCACTTCACACAAACATATATTGGAATGAGATTGCTAACTGTAGTAGTGTTTAGTCCACTGTCTATATAATAGCCTAATTTAGAGATCACTTTTTTTTAACCGACTACTGACAACTTTGATCGGTTAACGTTGCTACAGTCAACCATCGGTCAAAGGGTCATCAGTTAATATCCCTACCTCCTTCCCTTCACTGTTAGTTCCCGTTCACACGGATACGCCGAAGCGACAAATAATTCTGTATTTATTTTAAAGGCCAGACAAGTAATTTGGTGAGGTCCATTTGTAGAGATAGACACACGCCTGCACACATATTTTCAAACACACATCTCTATAGACTAAACACGTGATGCACATGTGCCGTCAGTGCTTCACAGATGTGTGGATGAGCCAGAGCGCGTTAAGGGTTTTCTGTGGTTAATAATAAGTTAATAACTAATGATCGGTGCAGCAGAAGTGAATCAATCAAAACTAACTTTAGTTGGACAATAACTTTATTCTAGATCTGCTGTAAAGCCAAAACAATCTGTTACTGTAATCTCCTGTTATCACTGTAAAGCTGCTGTGAAACAGTCTTGACTGAAAGCTCAAAATGACCAGTTTTTGTTTTTTTCTTGATTTATGTGAACATTAGAGAAAACATTAAGGGAAGGTTTCCTTTTTTTAATTATTTTGCACATATTATGGGAACGTTACTTTTGAATGTTCTGAAATATTTAAAAGAAAATGTTAGATGAACATCCAACTAAAATGTTTCAGAATAACCTTCCCTGAACGTTGTATAAATAATGTTTTTGTGCTAACATTTTGAGAGCATTATTAAAGAACAGAGAGCCTTGAGTGAGCCTGTGCCAGAATGTGCTGAGAATGCTTGAATATTTCACAAAAACAGATCAACACACATTAGCAGTAAACACAGAGAGCATCAACGGGCATTGGCAGTGTAATATGAAGAGTCAACCATGACAGATATGAATAATCACGTGGACAGAGATGTAGATAGATCAGAATCCATTCAGAACCACCTAAAACCTCAACATCTGGACTCAGACCTGTTCACACACACACACAGACCTGTTCACACACACGCAGACCTGTTCACACACACACAGACACACGTAGACCTGTTCACACACACGCAGACCTGTTCACACACACACAGACCTGTTCACACACACACGCAGACCTGTTCACACACACACAGACCTGTTCACACACACGCAGACCTGTTCACACACACGCAGACCTGTTCACACACACGCAGACCTGTTCACACACACACAGACCTGCTCACACACACACGCAGACCTGTTCACACACACACAGACCTGTTCACACACACGCAGACCTGTTCACACACACGCAGACCTGTTCACACACACATGCAGACCTGTTCACACACACGTAGACCTGTTCACACACACACACACACACACACGCAGACCTGTTCACACACACGCGCAGACCTGTTCACACACACACACACACACACGCAGACCTGTTCACACACACGCAGACCTGTTCACACACACGCAGACCAGTTCACACACACACACACACAGACCTGTTCACACACACGCACACCTGTTCACACACACGCAGACCTATTCACACACTCGCAGACCTGTTCACACACCTCAACATCTGGACTCAGACCTGTTCACACACCTCAACATCTGGACTCAGACCTGTTCACACCTCAACTTCTGGACTCAGACCTGTTCACACACCTCAACATCTGGACTCAGACCTGTTCACACACCAGACCTGTTCACACACCTCAACATCTGGACTCAGACCTGTTCACACACACACACGCAGACCTGTTTACACACCTCAACATCTGGACTCAGACCTGTTCACACACCTCAACATCTGGACTCAGACCTGTTCACACACACACAGCACACACCTCAACACCTGGACTCGGACCTGTTCAAAAACACACAGGCCTGTTCACACACCTCAACATCTGGACTCAGACCTGTTCACACAAACACAGGCCTGTTCACACACCTCAAAATCTGGACTCAGACCTGTTCACACACACACACAGGCCTGTTCACACACCTCAACACCAGGACTCAGACCTGTTCAAACACACGCAGAATCCCTCAGGGGTCTACAGAGGAACAGGCCTGTACAGTAGACGGGGGGAAAGCGTATAAAATGGTGTCACCTGACTACAGAAAACAAAGGAGAACTGATGCTGTCTCCCTTTGGTCAAATATGTAGGAAAACTTCTACACCCATAATGCACTAGGCATGATGTCATCCAAGGCCACGCCCACCAGTCTTTATAAACACGAGTCAAATATGCCTTGCTTTAGTAGGAAATGCCTCTTAGCAAACTTTTAGTCCCAAACATTTTTTGGGGGGTTATTTTTTCAGTGTTTGGGTAGTTTTTGTGGTACCCAGATCTTGGGTCAGACGTAACGACCCAGGCACTGAGTTATTTATCGCTGGGTTTTTGCGACCTCTTCAGGAGAGAGCCTTGCAGCTCCATCAAAATGGTGCTTGTCTTCTGTAAAATACAGGTTTGTGTTCATTTTATTGATCTATGAATTCTTTATTGTGTGATGAACACAGCAGTGTGTGTGTGTGTGTGTGTGTGTGTGTGTGTGCGTGTGATGAACAAAGCAGTGTGTGTGTGTGTTCTGAGATTGTACAGGTTCTGAACTCAAAGGTCCTGAAGAGGCTCGTGACCCGCGAGTCAAGGTCTTTCTTTTTCGAGAACACTTATACAAAGTAATGTCCATTCTATATGCAAATTACAATCTAGAATAATCAGAGACGAGGCTTCAGCAGAAACATGACTTACATCTCCACTGTAATGATCTAATAGTGTCTCATGTTCTGAATATGTTTAATATCTCACGTACATCAGAGAAACATGTGCAAACGACAGAAGCACATTCAGAACCGGTTCTTAAAATAAATGTAATAATAGACGATGACAATGTCTGAAAATAAGATATCATGAAACCGGGTTCAAAGCGGAACAGAAATACATATATATATATATATATATATATAAAATATATATAAAAGCTCTGAGATATTCGAGTAATCTTTCAGTAAAAATGCGTTCTTCAGTGGAACATAAAGATCTTTTGAACGTTGGAAAACAAACAACATTGGAAGCATTAAACACTTAAACACACAGAGAAGAAATAAAGTGACTCACAACATGAGTAAATGATAACAAGATTACCCCTTTACACCAGAGGAACACACACACACACACACACACACACACACACACACACACACACCCACACTCTGAAACACACACACTCTCTCTCTCACACACACACACACACACACAACCACACACACACACACTCACAACACACACACACACACAAACACACACAAACTCACACACACTCACACTCACATTTACACACACACACTCACAGACACTCACACTCACACACACACACACACACACACACACACACACACTCACACTAACACTCACACTCACACTCACACACAGCGGTCTCCGGAGCTGATCAACAATCTGAAGTATTTCAGATCTAACCTCTCGTGAAGGTCAAAGGTCAGACCAGGTGACTTCGGAATCCTCAGGGGTCAGGAGTCAACATTGACTTTTGCACTAATGTTTAGATAACACAATATTTTGCATTTCTGTTGATTAAACCGATTTGTTTAATTGTATTAAAGCACCATTCGTTGTTTACAGTGCAGGTTTAACTCTCGCTTCAGTTATAATAATAGTTATTAGAGTCTCTTGCTCTTGCTCTTGCTCTGCTGTTCACTGATCGATTGCTCCTGTCTGCCTTCCTGCCTGCTGTGAGTTTGTTTGCGTCGAGGCTGTAAGCTCTACGCCTCGTATTAGCTTCGTATTTCTTTCTGTTTTGAACCATCATTTACTACCATTTCGAGTTGTTTATATTACTAAATATAGTTTACCCACCATCTCAGATTAACCTTACATCGCTAGCTTCCGTTATTGTTAGCACCGCACGCTAGTGTTTACGCGCCACCCGTGCTCATTTATTTATTATTTATTTTCTCTCGTGCGCCCGCGCCTTTGAGTTCATAAAAGCCCAGGTAAGTAAGAATCAGTCAACACAAACGGTGAGTAATGTCTTGTCCTGTTATTGTCACCTGTGTCACGTCACATGTTTAGTATAGCCTTCTCCGATGGCAATATAGGATTTATTTGTGATAAATGCAAGGAGACAGTCAGGCTGACGGAGAAGATTTCAGAGCTAGAGACACGCATCCAAACTTTAATTGAGGATAGTAAGGATAGTACTAGAGCTTTAGATACTTTTTTGGATGCGCCTAGCAGAGTGAACTCTGTACATGATTCGGTTCCGGCTGAAGTAGAGCCCACGCAGCAGGGCAGATGGGTGACCGTGAGAGATCGCTCTAGTCGCGGATTAAAAAACCACTCGTCCGTTCCGATTACCATAACAAATCGATTTGCCCCACTCAGTGAAACACCCACTGAGAATTCTGTTGATTGTGCCCTGGTAATTGGTGATTCGATCACACGGAACGTGAAAATAGAGACACCAGCCACCATAGTCACATGTTTGCCGGGAGCCAGAGCGCCTGACATCAAAGCAAATTTAAAAGTGCTGGCTAATGCTAATCGTAAATTCTCTAAGATCATTATTCATGTCGGCACTAATGATGTTCGACTCCGCCAGTCGGAGATCACCAAAATTAATATTAAAGAGGTGTGTGAACTCGCAAGTACGATGTCAGGCACTGTAATTTTCTCTGGCCCCCTTCCTCTTCGCAGGAGATAGTTAGTAGATTGGCCTCACTCAATGGTTGGTTGTCTAAGTGGTGTCCGTTAAATAATAATGAAATTATTATCAATTGGAAAAGTTTTTGGGGCAAGCCTGACCTGTTGAAAAGAGATGGTGTTCATCCCTCCTGGGATGGTGCTGCTCTTCTCTCTAGTAATATGGTACATAGTCTTAGAGCTAAAACATGACAATCTGGGGCCCAGGTCAGGAAGCAGACAGACTGGCTAAACCGACCGTCTGCTAGCGGCCTCGCGTCAGCAAGGTCAGATAAATCTCATCACATAGAGCCTCTTTCACCTAGATATCATCATATAGAGACTGTGTCTGTTCCCCGAATTTGGAGATCCAAAAAACGTCAGGTAAAAAATTTAATTGATGTTCAACAAATAAAAAACAGATATAATACAGATGAACAAATGATAAAGCTTGGGTTGCTGAATATTCGATCCCTTACTTCAAAATCGCTCATAGTTAATGATATGATTTCAGATTATAATCTAGATGTGCTGTGTTTGACAGAAACCTGGCTAAAACCAAACGATTACATTACTTTAAATGAGTCAACCCCACAAGATTACTGTTATAAACATGAACCTCGTCTAAAACGCAAAGGGGGAGGTGTTGCTGTAATTTATAGTAATATTTTCAAAACCACTAAGAAATCTATTTTTAAATATACTTCTTTTGAAGTGTTGGTGCTTAATGTAAAAATATATAGTGTAAACGATAAATCACGTTTGAGATTTCTGCTGGCTACTGTATACAGGCCACCAGGGCACCATAAAGATTTTATCAAAGAATTTGCGGACTTTATATCAGAATTAGTATTGGCTAACGATAAAGTACTAATTGTTGGTGATTTTAATATATATGTAGATAATGAAAAAGATGCATTGGGATTGGCACTTAAAGACATTGTAAACTCAATTGGAGTTAGACAACACGTGTCAGAACCCACTCATTGTCGTAATCATACCCTAGATCTAATATTATCACATGGAATAGATGTTGATGCCGTTGAAATTCTGCAGCAGAGCGATGACATCTCAGACCATTATCTAGTCTCATGTAAATTACATTTAGCCAAGGCTGCAAAGCCGACTCCGTGTTATAAATATGTTAGACCTATAACTTCTGCCACTAAAGATTCCTTTATCAATAATCTTCCTAATCAGTTTCATCATCTCAGCATCCCGGATAGCTTAGAAGAACTCGATATTGCAACAGAAACTTTTAACTCTCTCTTTTCCAGCACTTTAGACGCAGTTGCTCCGTTGCGCTTAAAGAAGATTAAAGAAAATAGTCCAACGCCGTGGTACAACGAGCACACTCAGGCCCTTAAGAGAGCAGCCAGAAAAATGGAGCGCAACTGGAAGAAAACAAAACTAGAGGTATTTCGGATTTCACGGAAAGAGAGCTCGATTGCATACAGAGAGGCTTTAAAAGCTGCTAGATCTGCTTATTTTTCAACCCTATTAGAAGAAAATAAACATAATCCTAGGTATTTATTTGAAACAGTGGCTAAACTAACAAAAAAGAAAGCTTCAAGCACAGAAGTTTCCAAGCAACACAGCAGTAATGACTTTATGAACTTCTTCACTTATAAGATTGATAATATCAGGGACAAAATTATAACTATTCAACCGTCTACTACAGTATCGCATCAGGGAGTGCATTGTAGTCTCCCTGAGGAAAAATTCTATTCATTTGTTGCTATTGGAGAGGTAGAATTCTGCAAACTCGTTAATTCATCTAAATCTACAACTTGTATGTTAGACCCTATACCGACTAAGCTATTGAAAGAGATGCTTCCAGAGATCATAGATCCTCTTCTTAATATCATTAATTCGTCTTTGTCTCTAGGATACGTACCAAAAACTTTTAAGCTGGCTATGATAAAACCGCTTGTTAAAAAAACGCAACTTGATCCTTCAGAATTAGTCAATTACAGGCCGATCTCAAATCTGCCTTTTCTGTCAAAGATATTAGAAAAAGCAGTATCCTCACAACTGTGTTCCTTTCTTGAAAGAAATGATATCTGCGAGGATTTTCAGTCAGGATTTAGACCGCACCATAGTACTGAGACAGCTCTCATTAGAGTTACAAATGATTTACTTTTATCATCCGATCGTGGTTGTATCTCTCTATTAGTGTTACTTGATCTTAGTGCTGCATTTTACACAATTGACCACAACATTCTTTTAAATAGACTAGAAAACTATGTTGGCATTAGTGGAATTGCACTAGCATGGTTTAAATCATACTTATCTGACCGTTATCAGTTTGTAGCAGTAAATGAAGAGATGTCTTATCGATCACAAGTTCAGTATGGCGTACCACAAGGCTCAGTACTAGGGCCGCTGCTACCATGCTACCATTCCATGTAGGAAACATGGAATTAGCTTTCATTGTTATGCCGATGATACTCAGCTGTATATTTCTTCAAAACCTAACGAAACTTACCAATTCACAAAATTAACGGAATGCATAGCTGATTTAAAAAATTGGATGACTAGTAATTTCCTACTACTAAACTCTGAAAAAACAGAGATTCTAATTATTGGACAAAAAACTTCCACACCTAATAACCTAGAATACTGTCTAACACTTGATGGCTGCTCTGTTAAGTCTTCGTCGTCGGTTAGGAACCTGGGTGTGCTTTTTGATAGCAATCTTTCATTTGAAAGTCACGTGTCTAGTATCTGTAAAACCGCATTTTTCCATCTTAAAAATATATCTAAATTACGACATATGCTCTCATTAACAAATGCGGAACAATTAGTTCATGCTTTCATGACATTAAGACTAGATTATTGTAATGCTCTACTGGGTGGTTGCCCTGCACGCTTAATAAATAAACTACAGCTGGTCCAAAACGCTGCAGCTCGAGTTCTTACTAGAACCAGGAAATATGACCATATTAGCCCGGTTCTGTCAACACTGCATTGGCTGCCTATTAAACATCGTATCAATTTTAAAATATTGTTGATTACTTACAAAGCACTAAATGGTTTAGCTCCGCAGTACTTGAGCGAGCTCTTAACGCATTATAGTCCTTCACGTCTACTGCGATCTCAAAATTCGGGCCAGTTGATAATACCAAGAATATCAAAATCGACTGCGGGCGGTAGATCCTTTTCCTATTTAGCACCAAAACTTTGGAACAGTCTTCCTACCATTGTCCGGGAAGCAGACACACTCTGTCAGTTCAAAGCTAGACTAAAAACACATCTCTTTGACCTAGCATACACATAATATATTATAGACTTCTATAATTCAATGTTAGGCTGCATAGATTAGGTCAGCCGGAACTGGGAACACTTCCCTTAAATCCTGATGTACTCGTTACATCATCATAAGAAGAATGGCATCTACGCTAATTTTAGTGTCCTTGTTTATCCCGAGGTTTTCCCGCAGCCTGCCGGATCCAGGCCGTATCCAGATCTGACAAGGAGCTTTGCCTGGACCCGATGACAACGCAGTGCTGAAGTGCCAACTAGCCTCTCCCTATGGAGGATCCCTTTCCCACTCTACAGATAAAACGTTGTGATTCCGGTTTGCGTACCCACCCCGAAGTGATAAAATAAAACAAAATTCTGTATCAAATTACAGTTACTATAAATCCGGCCTCTAGTTCATAAACGCCAGAGGAGAACTGGCCCCCGACTGAGCCTGGGTTCTCCCAAGGTTTTTTTTTCTCCAGTAGGTCACCTGATGGAGTTTTAGGACACCAGTAGGTCACTTGATGGAGTTTTTCGGTTCCTTGCCACTGTTGCCTTTGCCTTTGGCTTGCTCAGTTGGGGATATTCAAAATAATTAACCAAGCATTAATACCATTGATCAGCCCTACCAAACGTGGATGTTTTTTCACTAAGAAACAAACATTGTTATGTTATTTGATTGATATTGTGAAGCTGATTTGATGCAATTTATATTGTGAAAAGCGCTATATAAATACACTTGACTTGACTTGACTTGACTTATTAATAGTTAGTAATAATAGTTATAGCAGATTTCTAATGAAAGGAAAGCGGTTCTTATTTTAGAAGCGAATCCTTGCATTTAAATGTCAATAAACTGAGCAGGAAAACACATCAAAACCAATAAACATCTATGCCACAGAAACATGATCCGCTTATTGCATTTTCATCTGATTGGTGAGTTGATATTCAGAGTAACGTCTGTTTAATAACATCACGTCACGTTGATTTATTTGCATTGCAAACTGACATGGTTTGTTTTATAAAGTTTGTTTATGAAGAGCATGAAGAACTGAAGCTCTAACCCTTGACTAAAGCTTTCTCAGAAATCACAGGCTTATCAGCATTAATCATGTGACACTCATTATCTCCTCATCTGAGACACACACACACACACACACACACCTCACTGACACACACACACACCACACACCACACTGACACACACACACACGCACACACTCTCACACACACCAGTGTTCACACCAGGGTCTGTTTTAAGCCTTCCTCCAGTAAAGCGTTTAGTTGAATCAGAGAAACACTCAGAACCCGTTACCAGAGAAACACAACGAGTTTAGCTGGTCATTTTACAGTACACGTCATCAAAGACAAAATTACATTTTCTCAGTCGTGTAATCATGAATATGAAGCGTTGTGTTTAATGTGACTGTAGCTGTCACTAATCTCAGCGGTGTTCATTGTTATTGTTCCAATCTCCTCGGTGGAGCTGGAGCGTTCCACACATTCCCACAGTGACACTAATTACTGAATCATAACTCAGATTATGACCTGATCCCGCGCTGTATTAATACACTGACTGCTCGATCTCCCACAGCTCATATTCATTAGCTCAAAGAGTTATTGGCTCCAGTTATCTTTTTAATTGATGAATAAAACATCAGGGCCTGACTGTATATGGATTATTCTTTAATTAGTGCTGTGAATAATGACTTCTGAAAGCAGAGAACTGAGATTCACATGAATCCGTTTTGACTAGTAATGCGACACTGTTTTCAGTCTCAGTCTGTGTTTATATTTTCATGCAGATCACAAACACGATTTATTAGTCCTGGAGTGTTTAGCTGTGAATATTAAAAAACTCAATTATTTATGCTTCTTTCCTGAACCTCTGTGATTTTATGCATAATTACGCTCGCAAATAAATAGAACGACGTTCATTTTTCCCACTAATCTGATATAATTAAATCAGTGGGCGACAGATAAACGCACAATAAACACTGACAAGAGCTCACACACACTTCAATTTCCCTCTGTGAAGATAAAGACGACGTGTGCGCGTGTGTGTGTGTGTGTATGTGTGTGTGTGTGTGTGTGTGTGTGTGTTTGTGAGTGTGGCCTGGTAAACCCTACGTTATGGGGACAAAATGTCCCCACAAGGATGGCAATATCCGAAATCCTTGTTCGTGTGGGGACATTTTTTGGTCCCCATGAGGAAATCAGCTTATAAATCATACTAAGTGATGTTGTTTGAAAATGTAAAAATGCAGAATGTTTCCTGTGATGGGTAGGTTTAGGGATAGGGTTAGTGTAAGGGAATAGAATATACAGTGTGTACAGTATAAAAATCATTATGTCTATGGAAAGTCCCCATAAAACATGAAAACACAACACATTGTGTGTGTGTGTGTGTGTGTGTGTGTGTGTGTGTGTGTGTGTGTGTGTGTGTGTGTGTGTGTGTGTGTGTGTGTGTGTGTGTGTGTGTGTGTGTGTGTGTGTGCGTATGTGTGTGTGCGTCTGTGTGTGTACTAATGATACCGAGCCGTGTGGAGAGACATCTGCGTTTCTGCGCTAATTTAAAAAACACCACTAAATAAACTTTGAGCAGATTTACACACTTTTCTCTTGATGACATCATAAATTCTCTCTAGAATGGGAATCAGATTACATGCAATAATTATTAGCAATAAGCACTCAGTCATAATCAGCATGTCTCAACAGAGAGACGATTAAATGTCCTGAAAAGTAATGAACCGAAAGACTCCCCACACACACACGCTCACACTCACACGCACACTCACACACACACTCACACTCACACACTCACACACACACACACACACACACACACACACGCACACACACACACACACACACACACACACACACACTCACACGCACTTAACTCTCTTTTTTCAACTTAGACATCAGCCTTCTTAGTATTCCTCAATCTATTCATTATACACATAATATATATATATATATATATATATATATATATATATATGTTATAGAATGTCTGTTTTCTAATTCTTTTTTTTGTTAAAACTTTATAGGTTTGCTAGTGAGTTAGAAAGTGGTGCTAGAAAGTAATAGTGTCAGTATATTTTATCTGCAACAATAATCGAGTCTATGATGATCAATAAGTTGAGCTTTATTCCTCTGATACACGATGACGTCATGAGGTTTCACTCATAATTACTGCAGATATAAAACAGAAGAATGATGATGATGAAGCTGTCGGCGATCAATAAACTGATGAAAACTAGATGAATATGAGCAGAATATGAATGTACGGGGGAAATGAGCTCTGATGATGATGGGAAAAACATCTGCTCAAATTTTACCCTTCAAAGATCAAAAAGGAAATTGAAAAAGATAAATATCAGGAGAGTTGCACTATTGCGGCCATTAGAGATCCATCCGTGTTAGGAATAGATCCAAGTCACTAAAGAAAACAATATATGATAATACGACTGGCGAAATAATCCTGCCTTTAACGGTTAACATCCACTGATCATCATACAACTACAACTACTGACCAAAACACTCAATATATCAGAATATAAATGATGGCTTGAGCAGAAAGAGAAAGAGAGAGAGAGAGAGAGAGAGAGAGAGAGAGAGAGAGAGAGGAGGGGGGGGGGGTAGAGAGAGAGAGGGAGAGAGAGAGAGAGAGAGAGAGAGAGAGAGAGAGAGAGAGAGAGAGGGGAGTAGAGAGAGAGAGGGAGAGAGAGAGAGAGAGAGGGGGGGGGGAGTAGAGAGAGAGAGAGAGAGGGGGGGGGGGGGGAGTAGCGAGAGAGAGAGAGAGAGAGAGAGAGAGAGAGAGAGAGGGGAGTAGAGAGAGAGAGGGAGAGAGAGAGAGGGGGGGAAGTAGAGAGAGAGAGAGAGGGGGGGGGGAGTAGCGAGAGAGAGAGAGAGAGAGAGAGAGAGAGAGAGAGAGAGAGAGAGAGAGAGAGAGAGACACGAAACAAGCTTCACAGACACAGTTTAGATTCGGGTATTGTTTGAGTTTTAAAGATTATGATTCTTATCTATCTTATTGTTTCCTAATTTCAATTCCAATAAGGTAAATAAACCTTAGATAACATTCATATTTAGTGTTATTGCACAACATGTAATTGTGTGTGAATATCATGACCAGAAATCGTCAGGCTAAAGAACACTTACACAAGGAGCGTTTGCCTGTGGTTTAAAAACATCACAGAAGAACAACTAGCCGAACTAATATACACTTCAGCATTATTAAAGACGAGTAAAGACTCAGTTATTAAACAAGAACAAATAAAAAATTAGCAATCACAACAAATAAACACAACTAAACAAAGATACGAAAAGATTGAAATAAACTGTTTTAAGATTTTCAGGTTCAGAAACTGTAATCAAATGTAAAATAACACCGCAGTTTATAAACTAGAATGTACATTTCCTGAAGAAAATGTGAGCGGGTGCTTGCAGTGGCAAAACTCGCCACTGGGTTGCTAGAATAGATGCTACAATGCTGTACATGATTGCATAAGAGCCAACAACAATGTCTGTACGATGTTGTGGAGCTGAAATATGGCTTCTTTATGTTGCAAATATGGTTGCTAGGTGGCTCTAAATGGTTGCTAGGGTGTGGTTACACAGTTACCATGGTGATATTTACAGACTGTTTCCCAACCGAAACAAATGAGCCAACCCCCATCTCTATATGATGTTCTGATGCAGAGATACAGGTCTTGCTAAATGGTTGCTAGGGTACTGTTTGGTTGCTAGAGAGTGGCTTGGCAGCTGCCAATGATGAAACACCAAAGGCTGCTTGTCAGTAGGAATAATATAGACCCCATATATCTGTGACATTCCGAATGGAAGATATCCCTCTTTGGATTTTGGTTGCTAAGGTGCTCAACAATGGTTGCTAGGGCAGGGATAGGAAGTGTTGAGATGATTCGTGATCGGCTGTTTGCTGCCCCGTGTCAAACGAGGCCACCCTTGTGTTTCTAACACTTCTAACTAGAGATATCCCTTTGATCTCTTTCAATGGAAGTCAATGAGACTTGTTGCTATGGTGCTATAAATGGTTGCTAGGGCGTGGCTCGATAGCTTCACAATGATCCTGAGAGACTGATTGGTTGTCTGAGTAAAATGAGCCTACCCCCTTGTATCTATGACACTGTGATCTAGAGTTATGTTCAATACTTCAATCTTGTCTGAACAATGACTGAACAATCTTGTTCAATCTTGTCTGATAAATGGACAAGATGGCGCCGTTGTGTTTGGCAAGCTGCCTGTCGCTCTTCCTACTGTGGATTATTTTTAGTATGTTCTGCTTTTCTGTGATCAAAATGTGGCCTTCAACCCTTATTTATGATCGACAAATGCTGCTAGACATAAAAACTCCAACCATTGACATCGACAAGGATTTATGGAGTGGTTCTCACCCGTTTTCTTCATCGTTCTGGATGAATATTCTGGAGCACCTGTGTCGGCACACCTCTACCTCTATGCGCAAAAAACGCCGCAGAAGACGCGGCAAACGTGGAGGTGTTGCCGTCAGACTTAAAGTGAGAGTGGACTTCACCGTGTGCAGCCCTGCATGGAACAACGTTACATCTCACAGGAGCCGCTGGATTCGGCCCATCGTTCCTGACTGGTGGAATGCATCCTCAGTATCTGCGCCCGCTAAACAGAGGGACTCAACCAGAGAGTGATCCCTCTCTGCTTAGGATGGCATTACTTAATGTGCGGTCCTTGGTAAATAAGACTTTCATTTTACATGACTTTTTTATCTCACAGAACCTGGATTTCTTGTTTATGACGGAAACCTGGACCAAACCGGGGGAATCAAGTCCCTTTTCTGAACTTGTTCCCCAAAACTGCTCATTTTTTTATTCTCCACGATCCTCTGGTCGTGGGGGAGGTTTGGCCGTTGTTTTTAAAAACTCTTTTATCGGCCGCTTCATTCCGACAGATGCTTAAGCGAGCTTCGAGGTTCAAATGTCCTTAATGAACACGGAAAATCCAGTATTATGTGCAGTTGTTTACCGGCCCCCACAGTTCAATGATTTATTCTTGAGTGAATTCGCTGAATTTTTGTAGTGACAACATATGACCGAATTTTATTGCTTGGTGATTTTAACATTCATATCAGCTGTCCTAGTAAGCCGTTAACCAAAGACTTCTGCCATTTATTTGACTCTCTTAATTTTTCTCAATATGTACAATGTCCTACGCATGTTCATGGCCACATCCTGGACTTGGTCTTTGCTCATGGATTTTCTATCATGGATATGGTGACAAGAGACAATGGGTTTTCCGATCATAAATCTGTGACTTTTACAACTACCCTATCTCGTCGATTAAACACGAAACCTGCTCAGGCACGTTGGGTTCGTTATTTCTCATCCACAGCCAGTGAGGACTTTTCCACTGCCTATAAAGCAGTTAATGAACCACTTGCTTTGAAACGGATCTCTGAAAGTATATTCAGTAATATCTGCTTGGACATTGTCAATAACATTGCTCCCTTAAAAATTAAACGCTCTATCAAAAAATCTTCTCCTTGGGTTAACGACTCTATCCGCTCACTCCGACGAACTTGTAGACGCGCAGAACGCAAATGGATTAAGGACCGACTGCAGGTGTCATATGACATTTTAAGAGAATCTCTTCATGTTTTTCAGAAAGCTGTTAAGTCTGCCAAATCAAAATATCTTGCAGAAATTGTCTCTAAAAATCACAATAGACCAAGAATTTTATTTTCCACTATCGACTCTGTTTTAAACCCTGTGGCTGATGTTTTCCCTAATGTGTCTGATACTTTATGTGAAAACTTTTCATCTTTTATTGTCACAAAGACAATAAGCTTAAGACCACAATCAACACTGAGTTCTCTTGTTTTCTCTGAAGTGCCTATGTGCTCATCTACCTGGAGCGAATTTGATCCAATTTCCTTACCTATTTGTATGGATATTGTTGAACATCTAAAACCTACCTCTTGTCCAAATGATATTATTCCGTCACACTTTTTTAAGCAATTTTTTGATATTACAGGGCCTGATTTCCTATTTTTTATTAACATTTGTTTGAACACTGGTACGGTCCCGGACTGCCTAAAATATGCTTCAGTCACTCCCCTTTTGAAAAAATCTAATCTTGATACATCGGACTTAAGTAATTTCAGACCAATCTCTAATCTTCCATTTATTGTGAAAATCATGGAAAAGGTCATTCTCAATCAACTACACTCCTTTCTGAGTACAAATTCATTATGATACCTTCCAGTCAGGATTTAGGAAACTGCACAGCACCGAATCCGCTTTATTGAAAGTCACCAATGACATTATACTGGCTACAGATAATGGGAGTGCTGTTGCCCTGGTCCTTTTAGATCTTAGCTCTGCATTTGACATGGTTGACCATTCAATTCTTATATCATGACTGACAAACGTAGGCATTCAGGGCACTGTTTTAAATTGGTTTCAGTCTTTTTTTATATAATAGAACTTTCTCTGTTTGTAACGGAAATTGCACTTCCTCTGCAGCACATCTTTCCTGCGGTGTACCACATGGATCCATTCTAGCCCCATCATTATTTTCCTTATATCTGTTACCATTGGGTTTTATTTTTTCTAAACACGGAGTATCATTTCATTTATACGCTGATGATACTCAGTTGTATTTTCCATTTAAGCGAAACAACTCAAGCTCTCTAGAAGTTCTACTTGCATGCTTTCGGGAAGTGAAGCTTTGGCTGGCACAAAACTTTCTGGTTCTAAATGAGAACAAAACGGAAGTAATGCTGTTTGGACCTTGTGATCGCTATGATTCCGGTATTCTAGATCTTGACGAGTTAAACCCTCGTGTTACATCATCTGCATAAAATCTAGGTTTTGTGTTTGACTCAGGCCTTACGTTTGATCAGCAAATAAACTCTGTCGTTAAAACCTGTTTTTTCCACCTACGTCGTCTTGCAAGAGTTAAATCCTTTCTCTCTCCAAAGAATTTTGAAATAGTGATTCATGCTTTTATCACCTCACGAATCGACTACTGTAATTCACTTTATATTGGAACTAACCAATCATCCATTGAACGCCTTCTACTAGTACAAAACGCTGATGCCAGACTGTTGACAGGTAGTCGTAAGTTCGATCATATCACTCCGATCTTAACTTCCCTAAACTGGATACCAGTCAAACAGAGAATTGAGTTTAAAATTGTAGTTTTTGTTTTTAAATCACTACATGGCCTAGCACCAGGCTACTTATCTGATCTAATACACTTCCATAACCCACCGAGATCACTTAGGTCTAGTAACCTCGGATTGCTCGCAGTGCATAGATCAAAACTGAAACATTGAGGTAACCGTGCCTTTGCAGTTGCAGGCCCCAAATTATGGAATAACCTACCACTTTCAATTAGAACAGTCACGTCATTTGCCACCTTTAAATCCAAGCTCAAAAAACACTTTCTTAATGTGGATCCTTAATGTACTCTCCTATGAATTCTATTAATTCTACTATTCTTTTCATGTTTGTAATTGTATCTATTGCTCGTGCTATTTTTATTATGTTGTATTACCTCTGCTCTGATAACTCTGTCCTGTTCAGCACTTTGGTCACCCATGGGTTGTTTTTAAATGTGCTTTACAAATAAAGAAAGAAAGATGAAAGAAAGAAAGAATACAAAATCCCTATGCAATTTACCGTAGTAGGAGAAACGCAAGTATTTCATAGGCCGACCTTCACCATAGTAAGTCAATGGGAAACTTTGGGCCGCTCCTGTCCCCCAGGGGTGCAACTTTTATCCCATTGTGAGGTATGTTCTTACAGAGCCTACCAGCCTCTTCAAATGTGGCAAATGACACGTTTCTGCAAAATCCTTGCTCTGAGCTATGACTTGTCAAAGTTTTTCGCAATGTTAAGTCTATGTGTTTTTTGGCCCGTTTTTTGCCCCTGTGGCAAACACTGTACCCCCCATCTCTTAGAAAAGATATAGCACACCTCTCCTCAATATTCCGCACAATTTGACACCTCATTCATGGGTCTGTGACAAAAGCTGCGGGAGGAGTAGCGAGCCGAAAAAAAAGTGGAATAAGTTTGAGCAAAAACAATAGTGAGTGCCTTGCCTTTAGCAAGCACCCACTAATAATAAAATATACATTACAAATATAGTTACAGAAGTTATTCAGTCTTCTGTTGTTTGATTAGTGTTATTAAAGAGCAGAAATATTAGGCTGCTGTCACTTTAAGAGCTGCACGGATCCAATATACTGATACACATGAACACAGAAAACACAGTCTCTTGAAATGAAATGCTCACAGAGGAATCGAAATATTAATTTTATAACAAGTATCCAATTCAATTTAGAGTCATTAGTCACACATATTAGAGCACTGGCCAATCACAAGCCAGTATCCAGAGGCGTGTGACATCATCAGTAGTTAATGCACACTTCTGAGGGTGAATAAAGTTTAACGATTAAACGAGTCTCTGAACTCTGACATGTCCTGCACTCGTCTACAGCTCCCATCATCATTAAAAAACTTCAAATTATGCAGATGAGCTGATGAATATTCATGAGCTTCTGTGAGTGGCAGTAGAGCCTCTGGATATTATTATTCACTTTAACCTGAACTTCTACACAGATCGGAGCAGGACAACATTCACACGTATGAACACTTCAGTCTCAGAGAGACTAAAGAAATCATGACTGAATCTAAGGTGATTTATTTCTTTAGTATTAAAAACTCTTAAAACTTAAAAACACAGAAAAAACTCTTACTGAGATTAAAACGTTGCATGCAAACATTCTTTAAAACGGACATGTCTGGCCTCGTCTCGATGTTTACACATAAACACAGGTCAAGTCAAGTCATCCTTATTTCTAAACAGTTTTCAAACACTGCTGTCGTGCGAATGAACGGCCAGAACACATTAAAAGTTTGTTTTCTGTTAGAACGGTGTCGTGTTAAGTTAAAAAACGAATCATATAAGTTAATAACTAATGATCTTTACAACGGAAGTGAATCAATCAAAACTAACTTTATCTGGACAATAACTTTATTCTAGATCTGTTGTAAAGCCAAAATTAACATGACTTGACTAATACACACACACACACACTCACACACACACACACACACACACACACACACACACGAAGCACGCACGCTCTAACCCCGCGGCTCACGGGACACGCGCGTCGCTGTGGATCAGGCTGGAGTTAAGTGTGTGGGATCGATGGAGTTTAAAGTGCTCTGGATGCTCTAAGGACATGATGTGGTTTTATTGAGTTATAAATGGCCAGAGAAATGCAGCGTTTAATGACCATCAACACAAACTCACTGCAAACACACACGATTCTCAGAAAACCTCTTCAATAAATACAGGCAAATAACCACCAACCCTCTTCAGTGTGTCAGTTACCAGAACTTACACACTTCTAATGCTTCAAGTTTTTCTGAATATGTAGTTAGAAAAAATCTTTCTTTTTGTCTTTATTTCAGAAGTGACATCATCAGAAGACCAACACTAACCTCCTATCAGGAGAACACAATCTGCTGATTCACAAGTGTGTGTTTATACTCAGCCAAACTCAACTCAACTTACTCACTTAACAATGTTGGGTTAAAGATTAACCCAACGAGTAACCCAACTATGGGGAGGTATAGCAACACCTTCCCAACTGTGGGTTTATATAAAATACACAAGTGTACATACAACATTTAACATCATATTTAATCCAAAAGCCAGGTTATTACTAGAAATTACCCAACAATTTAAAAAATGACCCAACATAGTGACCCAATGGTTGGGTTAAATAAAAGAACCAAACATTTTTACAGTGTACGGCTTGTGTTCATTAATGATAGATCAGAATGAATATATTTCATCATTACTGGAGCTCATTACTGTGTGTGTGTGTGTGCATATGAGTGAGAGAGTGTGTGTGTGTGTGTGTGTGTATTTGTATGTGTGTGTGAGAGAGTGTGTGTGTGTGTGTGTGTGTGTGTGTGTGTGTGAGAGAGAGAGAGAGAGTGTGTGTGTGTGTGTGTGTGTGTGAGTGTGTATTTGTGTGTGTGTGTGTGAGTGTGAGTGTGTGTGTGTGTGTGTGTGTGTGTGTGTGTGTGTGCATATGAGTGAGAGAGTGTGTGTGTGTGTGTGTGTATTTGTATGTGTGTGTGAGAGAGAGTGTGTGTGTGTGTGTGTGTGTGAGAGAGAGAGAGAGAGAGAGAGAGTGTGTGTGTGTGTGTGTGTGTGTGTGTGTGTGTGTGTGTGTGTGTGTGTGTGTGTGTGAGTGTGAGTGTGTGTGTGTGTGTGTGTGTGTGTGTGTGTGTGTGTGTGTGTGTGTGTGTGTGTGTGTGTGTGTTTGTGTGTGTTTTGTTCAAATAACCCATCATGCTCTTATACTTTGAGTTAAACAACAGCAGAGATCCAGCAGCTCAGATATTTCCATAAAGACAGTAATGACAGCAGTCACGACTCGGATCTGTCCTCCAGATCAGACAAATCCTTCATCACTGATATCTGTGGACAATTTACATACAAACACACACACCAGATTCACAGTACGTGCATGTGCACATAAATTACTGAACACTCGGATGATGAAACACAACATCAGACACACTCTCTCACACACACACACACACACACTCAAACACACACACACGCACACACACTGTTGCACATGCTCTCACACACACACACACACACATACACACACACACACACACACACACACGCTCTCACACTCACACACACACACAGACACACACGCTCTCACACTCACACACACACACACACACACACACACACACACACACACACACAATAATAACAATAATTCCTTTTATTTATGGGCGCCTTTCAACACACTCAAGGACACCTTACAAAAATAAAATACATGAACAAATATAAACATGAACAAAAGAATACACAAAGTCTATGTCAATCAGAATAAGCTAATCTAACAAAAATGAGTTTTATGACATGATTTAAAAATTTCATTTTCATTTCATTTCATTTATTTATTTCAAGGATAGCCCCATGAGATGTACCATCTCATTTTCGAAGGGGTCCTTACAATAATGACAAACAAAACAAGATGATAAAGAGTAAATATTAGAGATAATTCCAAACACATAAGTACAAAGACACACACAGACTCACACCCACACACACTCACACACACTCCAACAATGCTCCCTGAAACTAGCCCCCCACCCCCCTCACCAGCCAATAATGCACAGACTATGCACAGACAAGGTATGAGAAAAAAGGAGAAAAAAGAAATAATAATAATATATAAAAAAATATAAATAAATAAATCCCTTTACAAAAAAGTGATCGACCTTAGTGAGGAAGGAAGGTTATTCCAATCAGATGGAGCTTTGAATTTGAATGCTCGACGACCAATTTCTTTACTGATTCTAGGTGTAACTAGAAACAGTTGGTCCATGTGCCTTAAGTTGTATTGAGAGCTGAAGGGAATTAAAAGGTCTTTCAAATATGACGGGAAATTAAAATGAATACATTTAAAAATAAGTGTTAACCAATGGAGTTGTCTTCTGGTCTTCGGCATAGGCCAGTTCAATGACTCGTACATTAGACAGTGATGGGTTCTATAAGGACACCTGAGCACAAATCTACAAAGACTATTATATAAAACATTAAGAGGACGGAGAATTGTTCCAGAGGCGTTACCATAGACCACATCAGCATAGTCCAGTATCGGGAATATTAATTGTGTTATAATTCTCTTACGTACTTCTAGTGAGAAGCAGTCAGCAGAACGATACAGTGATTTCAGACAACCAAATATTTTCTTAGTAATCCGATTAATATGAGATTTAAAGGATAGCCGAGAACCAAGCCATAGGCCTAAATATTTGAGTTCTTCAATTTTTTCTATTGTTGTTCCATCAAAAAAACGAATCGACCAGTTACTTAGCATCGAAGGATCAGATCGAGTGCAAAACAACATGCTATATGATTTTCTCTTATTCAAAAGAAGCTTGTTCGAGAAAAGCCATCCTTGAACCAAATTGAAATCAGATTGGAGAGAGAACTGAATTTGAGAAATATCAGAGCTGGAAAAGTATAATACAGTATCATCTGCATATAAATGAAATTGACAGTCAGAACAGATTTGAGATAGATCATTAATAAAGATTGAGAACAAAAGAGGATTGAGAACAAAAGACAAAATTGAAAGAATAGAACTATTGCGTATGTGGTATAAGGTATTCCGAAGACTGTGTGGTCAAACACACATATAACTAGAGTCGTAGTAGAAGAAGACCTAGAGATCGAGTGGGTAACACACACATATGAAGCTGCTAGATTATGAAAACACTTATAATGTAAAGTAAAAGTTGAAATTGAATGCGATATCTAACTGGGGTTGCCTTAAATCTGGAGTAATGTGCGGTCAATAACGGTGTCCGTGTGATGATCCGGCTGATGAATCCTGGACCATTAGAAGTCAGTGAAGAAGTTTCTATGAAACACCACTGAGAAGATAATTAAAATAGTCAATACGAGATGTAACTAATTTCTCAGATGATAATAAGCTGACAGTGTAATGTTATTTACATGTGCCTCGAAAGATAAAGTGCTGTCAAGGATGACACCCAGACTCTAGCCTGAAGGCAAGGAGAAATTACAGAATTATCCATAGTCAATGTAAAACTTGCCTACTAATAGAATTTCAGATTTCTCACCGTTTAACTTAAGAAAATTACATGTAAACCAATGATTTCAGTTCAGATAAACAAAGAAAAAGAGA
This sequence comes from Meda fulgida, assembly GCA_030578275.1. Taxonomy (NCBI): domain Eukaryota; kingdom Metazoa; phylum Chordata; class Actinopteri; order Cypriniformes; family Leuciscidae; genus Meda; species Meda fulgida. The sequence continues at coordinate 32,641,061 of CM060630.1, read as the reverse complement.
GGAAGGTGGAAACGTTGAATCAGGTTAGGAGACATAGAGCGCTGGGTGTCATCTGCAATAACAGTGAAACTTTAAACCAAATTTGCAGAAAATCTGCCCTAAAGGCAATAGATGAATGATCAACAGAAGGCAATAGATGAATAAGCAACAGAAGCGGGCCCGACACTGAGCCCTGAGGCACGCCGCCACAGACGCCGCTTACAGGACTGTAGCGCAATTTATTGTTCATTACAATTTTTCATTTTAAGCATTTAGTAATTTATTTGTAATAAACACTTTAAGTAGGCAAATTAAACAGTGTTAGGACTATTTATGTTAAATTATGTTTTTTAAAACATATGCGCAGAGTGTGGTGTCATATTGTGTGTGCGTAGACAGAATCCGCCCGCAGCCGCTTTACTCCTGAGTCCTCCGTCAGTGATGTGTTTGTTAGCCACTAAGCAGCTTTTTTGAGTTCATTTATATTTCATGTCTCTGTGCAGGATCTTTATTGTATTTGACAGTGTAAACAGCCCAATAACCCTTTTATTTAAAGGCTTCATTTATTTTGAGTGAAAGCAGTAGGCCTATCAATAATGTCAAAAATGTGATGTGCAGTCAGTCGGGTGTGTGTGTGTCAGTCGGGTGTGTGTGTGTGTCAGACGGGTGACTTTTGAATATGAAGTCCCCCCCCCCCCAAAAAAAGCACCCCAACCTAAAACATCTTCCAGACACTACTAATCTGAGATATCCGTGATTTTATTTGAACGAACTGAGTCCGACTTGATAAATATGATCTAAACACACACACATGCAGGTCCAGCACAGAATCGTCTAGACTCTAGAGCACACACGCACACACACACACACACAAACACACACGATTTCATGGAAAGAGAGCTCGATTGCTTACAGAGAGGCTTTAAAAGCTGCTAGATCTGCTTATTTTTCAACCCTATTAGAAGAAAATAAACATAATCCTAGGTATTTATTTGAAACAGTGGCTAAACTAACGAAAAAGAAAGCTTCAAGCACAGAAGTTTCCAAGCAACACAGCAGTAATGACTTTATGAACTTCTTCACTTATAAGATTGATAATATCAGGGACAAAATTATAACTATGCAACCGTCTACTACAGTATCGCATCAGGGAGTGCATTGTAGTCTCCCTGAGGAAAAAATTTATTCATTTGTTGCCATAGGAGAGGAAGAATTCTGCGAACTCGTTAATTCATCTAAATCGACAACTTGTATGTTAGACCCTATACCGGTATATAACTTGATCCTTCAGAATTAGTCAATTACAGGCCGATCTCAAATCTGCCTTTTCTGTCAAAGATATTAGAAAAAGCAGTATCCTCACAACTGTGTTCCTTTCTTGAAAGAAATGATATCTGCGAGGATTTTCAGTCAGGATTTAGACCGCACCACAGTACTGAGACAGCTCTCATTAGAGTTACAAATGATTTACTTTTATCATCCGATCGTGGTTGTATCTCTCTATTAGTGTTACTTGATCTTAGTGCTGCATTTGACACAATTGACCACAACATTCTTTTAAATAGACTAGAAAACTATGTTGGCATTAGTGGAATTGCACTAGCATGGTTTAAATCATACTTATCTGACCGTTATCAGTTTGTAGCAGTAAATGAAGAGATGTCTTATCGATCACAAGTTCAGTATGGCGTACCACAAGGCTCAGTACTAGGACCGCTGCTGTTCACTCTGTACATGCTACCATTAGGACATATCATTAGGAAACATGGAATTAGCTTTCATTGTTATGCCGATGATACTCAGCTGTATATTTCTTCAAAACCTAACGAAACTTACCAATTCACAAAATTAACGGAATGCATAGCTGATTTAAAAAATTGGATGACTAGTAATTTCCTACTACTAAACTCTGAAAAAACAGACATTCTAATTATTGGGCAAAAAACTTCCACACGTAATAACCTAGAATACTGTCTAACACTTGATGGCTGCTCTGTTAAGTCTTCGTCGTCGGTTAGGAACCTGGGTGTGCTTTTTGATAGCAATCTTTCATTTGAAAGTCACGTGTCTAGTATCTGTAAAACCGCATTTTTCCATCTTAAAAATATATCTAAATTACGACATATGCTCTCATTAACAAATGCAGAACAATTAGTTCATGCTTTCATGACATTAAGACTAGATTATTGTAATGCTCTACTGGGTGGTTGCCCTGCACGCTTAATAAATAAACTACAGCTGGTCCAAAACGCTGCAGCTCGAGTTCTTACTAGAACCAGGAAATATGACCATATTAGCCCGGTTCTGTCAACACTGCATTGGCTGCCTATTAAACATCGTATAAATTTACACGTGCAATGCGTGAATACACTGCCGGCGCACTCTCGCTCGTATCCAAGGTATTTCATCAACACTATAATCCCTTACAAGTGTTTTATTTAACTGAATACATCACAATAAGCTAAAACGCATGCGCAGGTCACTTTACTTCCTGAACAAGTGCGCACCTGAGTCCGTGTTGCTTTCACATTCACACGAACCGCGCCACGGTTCGGGAGCAACCGAACTCAGACCTCCTCCTCCAGGTAGTCTCGGGTTCGATTAGCGATTTTTCATGCGAACCGTGCTCCGTTCCGAACTAAACTGAAAGCCCCCTTATTTTACTCGGACAGTTATACCAGCGGAGTCTCTCTGCTGCAATGCTCGAGAGCTGCACTTCACAAACACAAGAATCTGGACACAATAAACCACAATAATAGAAACCGATAAGATGCTGAAGGGCAATGAAAAGTGTCTCTTTTCATTGTCCTGGTACATGTGATCAGACTCCGGAAACACTGCCAATGTCTTATTTACTACTTTTACCTGCTGCTGTGTGTGTGTGTGTGAGTGTAAGTGTGAGTGTGAGTGTGTGTGTGTGTGTGTGTGTGTGTGTGTGTGTGTGTGTGTGTGTGTGTGTGTGTGTGTGTGTGTGTGTGTGTGAGTATGTGTATGTGTGAGAGTGAGAGTGAGTGTGTGTATGTGTGTGTGTGTGTGTGTGTGTGTGTGTGAGTGTGAGTGTGTGCGAGCATGCGTACGTGTGAGTATCTGTGTGTGAGAGTGAGAGTGAGTGTGTGTAAGTGTGTGTGTGTGTGTGTGTGTGTGTGTGTGTGTGTGTGTGAGTATGTGTATGTGTGAGAGTGAGAGTGAGTGTGTGTGTGTGTGTGTGTGAGTGTGAGTGTGTTAGTGTGTGTGTGTGTGTGTGTGTGTGTGTGTGTGTGTGTGTGTGTGTGTGTGTGTGTGTGTGTGTGTGTGTGTGAGTATGTGTGTGTGTGTGTGTGTGTGTGTGTGTGTGCGTGTGTGTTTGAGGACACACCGTCATTGGACTCGATCGATGGGTGCTGGGCCTCCATTATAATGATCAAACCACAACATGTTTATCTGCACCACTATTGATGAGAAACACTAATTAATCCTGATCGCAAGGAAACAAGTGAAAAACAGCAGCTGCCTCAGGACAGAGAGAGATGTATGTGTGTGTGTGAGTGTGTGAGTAAGTGAATGTGAGTGAGTGAGTGAGTGAGTGAGTGTGTGTGTGTGTGTGTGTGTGTGTGTGTGTGTGTGTCGTGTGTGTGTGTGTGTGCGCGCGTGTGTGCGTGCGTGCGTGCGTGTGAGTATGAGTGCATGTGTGTTTGTAGCTTTCCTGCAGCTCAGACAGTAGCGTGTTGGCGCTTGCAATGGCAAGGTCATGGGTTCGATTCCCAGGGAAAGCAAGAACTGATAAGTAAGTGTGTGCCTTGAAATGCAATATAAGTCACTTTGGATAAAAGCTTCTGCCAAATGCATAAATGGAAGTGTGTGTGTGTGGTGATATTGAGGAAGAACACTGACCTCTACACTTTCCTGAAGTTATTCTGTCTTTGGGTTAGACTGGCAATAGTTTTTGACATTATTTCACAGAGGAAAATCTCATTCAGCTGAAAAACACATGCAGCAAATGAAACGTGTAATCTCTATTGGGCAGGGTTATTTATTTTCTGCTGTGTGTTCGGGTAAATGAGAGTGAAGATTGTTCTTCCAGAAAGTGACGTCACACACCGTCCAGAGACTAACCAAAGATGAGGAACCCTTCAAATATCACCATATGAAATACAATATGAATGCAATCAGAATTCGCACATATGAGCAATAAAAGAGAAAACAATCTCACCAAAGGCTCGAGAACACGTTGGACTCGCTGAAGTCTGATCGCAGTAAACCCGAATCCCAACTTCTTCCACTCTCCAGCATACAGAGATATAAACCACTGATGCAATATGCAATACTACGTTTAAAAAAGTGCTTCACAAAAACCAAGGAAACAAACAATGTAAATATTGAAAGCAACTGAAAAAAGATAAGATGGTGATGATGGATGTGATCAATCACATTTCTACACCAAGTTCTGCTAGACACAATAATAGATACAGAAAAGCTAGATCTGTGCTACTGTAACTGTAAATCACTGTACAAATGAACTTGACTGACATACGGATGGAGGATTAAATATAAAAACGAGGGATAAGTCATGTGGTTGAAACAGAGGAATGACACTTTTCAAACAGCAGTAATTCTCAAAGAACAACAAAGAAATGATAATAAGTCGAATGCGTTTATGAAAACAAATGTCTGAGCGGATCCTCAATTTTGGCTCGATCCGCGGTGAACATGGAGACGTCCTCTCTGAGCTCTACTCTAATGATGGACAGCTATCGGGCCGAAAGCATCGTTCCAACGAACATCCGCAGACAACATCGCAGAGTTGTGTGTGTGAGCGGCAGCATCGCAGAGTTGTGTGTGTGAGCGACAGCATCGCAGTCGTGTGTTTGAGTGACAGCATCGCAGAGTTGTGTGTGTGAACGACAGCATCGCAGAGTCGTGTGTGTGAGCGACAGCATCGCAGAGTTGTGTTTGAGCGATAGCATCGCAGAGTCGTGTGTGAGCAACAGCATCGCAGAGTTGTGTGTGTGAGCGACAGCATCGCAGAGGTGTGTGTGTGAGGTGTGTGTGTGAGTGACAGCATCGCAGAGTTGTGTGTGTTTGAGCGACAGCATCGCAGAGTCGTGTGTGTGAGCGACAGCATCGCAGAGTCGTGTGTGTGAGCGACAGCATCGCAGAGTCGTGTGTTTGAGCGACAGCATCGCAGAGTCGTGTGTGTGTGAGTTGTGTGTGTGAGCGACAGCATCGCAGAGGTGTGTGTGTGAGGTGTGTGTGTGAGCGACAGCATCGCAGAGTCGTGTGTGTTTGAGCGACAGCATCGCAGAGTCGTGTGTGTGAGCGACAGCATCACAGAGTCGTGTGTGTGAGCGACAGCATCACAGAGTCGTGTGTGTGAGCGACAGCATCTCAGAGTTGTGTGTGTGAGCGACAGCATCGCGAGAGTCGTGTGTGTGAGCGACAGCATCGCGAGAGTCGTGTGTGTGAGCGACAGCATCGCAGAGTCGCGTGTGTGAGAGACAGCGTCGCAGAGTCGTGTGTGTGAGCGAAGGCTTTTAGGCTGCTGTCACTTTAAAAGCGAATGCTTGGATCTGCTGGTAATATAACGACACATATCCGAGCTCCTTACATTCACCTTCACTTTAGCCACTAGAGGCCGGCTGCAGAAGACACTCAATCCCATAGACCTGCATGTTAAAATGACCAACTTTACAGCAGAATAAACATGTCAACAGCCTGGTGCAAAAAGTGGTTTCAGTCTATTTAGCTAATTTTGCCCTTCATGGCGACTGTGAGGGGGTGAATGTTTAAATAACTCATCTGTTTAAATTATATTGAGCCTTAAAGTTCTGAATAGTTAAGGATTATGGAGGATTGATGGAGGATGGAGGATTAAATATAAAAACGAGGGATAAGTCATGTGGTTGAAACAGAGGAATGACACTTTTCAAACAGCAGTAATTCTCAAAGAACAACAAAGAAATGATAATAAATCGAATGCGTTTATGAAAACAAATGTCTGAGCGGATCCTCAATTTTGGCTCGATCCGCGGTGAACATGGAGACGTCCTCTCTGAGCTCTACTCTAATGATGGACAGCTATCGGGCCGAAAGCATCGTTCCAACGAAAATCCGCAGACAGCATCGCAGAGTTGTGTGTGTGAGCGGTAGCATTGCAGAGTTGTGTGTGTGAGCGTCACTATCGCAGAGTCGCGTGTTTGAGTGACAGCATCGGAGAGTTGTGTGTGTCAACGACAGCATCGCAGAGTCGTGTGTGTGAGCGACAGCATCGCAGAGTTGTGTTTGAGCGACAGCATCGCAGAGGTGTGTGTGTGAGCGACAGCATCGCAGAGTCTTGTATTTGAGCGACAGCATCGCAGAGTTGTGTGTGAGCAACAGCATCGCAGAGTTGTGTGTGTGAGCGACAGCATCGCAGAGGTGTGTGTGTGAAGTGTGAGTGTGAGCGACAGCATCGCAGAGTCGTGTGTGTTTGAGCGTCAGCATCGCAGAGTCGTGTGTGTGAGCGACAGCATCGTAGAGTCTTGTGTGTGAGCGACAGCATCGCAGAGTCGTGTGTTTGAGCGACAGCATCGCAGAGGTGTGTGTGAGGTGTGTGTGTGAGCGACAACATCGCAGAGTCGTGTGTGTTTGAGCGACAGCATCGCAGAGTCGTGTGTGTGAGCGACAGCATCGCAGAGTTGTGTGTTTGAGCGACAGCATCGCAGAGTCGTGTGTTTGAGCGACAGCATCGCAGAGTCGTGTGTGTGAGCGACAGCATCGCAGAGTTGTGTGTGTGAGCGATAGCATCGCAGAGTTGTGTGTGTGAGCGACAGCATCGCAGAGTCGTGTGTTTGAGTGACAGCATCGCAGAGTTGTGTGTGTGAACGACAGCATCGCAGAGTCGTGTGTGTGAGCGACAGCATCGCAGAGTTGTGTTTGAGCGACAGCATCGCAGAGTTGTGTTTGAGCGACAGCATCGCAGAGGTGTGTGTGTGAGCGACAGCATCGCAGAGTCTTGTGTTTGAGCGACAGCATCGCAGAGTCGTGTGTGAGCAACAGCATCGCAGAGTTGTGTGTGTGAGCGACAGCATCGCAGAGGTGTGTGTGTGTGAAGTGTGTGTGTGAGCGACAGCATCGCAGAGTCGTGTGTGTTTGAGCGACAGCATCGCAGAGTCGTGTGTGTGAGGTGTGTGTGTGAGCGACAGCATCGCAGAGTCGTGTGTGTTTGAGCGACAGCATCACAGAGTCGTGTGTGTGAGCGACAGCATCACAGAGTCGTGTGTGTGAGCGACAGCATCGCAGAGTTGTGTGTGTGAGCGACAGCATCACAGAGGTGTGTGTGTGTGAGCGACAGCATCGCAGAGTCGCGTGTGTGAGAGACAGCGTCGCAGAGTCGTGTGTGTGAGCGAAGGCTTTTAGGCTGCTGTCACTTTAAAAGCGAATGCTTGGATCTGCTGGTAATATAACGACACATATCCGAGCTCCTTACATTCACCTTCACTTTAGCCACTAGAGGCCGGCTGCAGAAGACACTCAATCCCATAGACCTGCATGTTAAAATGACCAACTTTACAGCAGAATAAACATGTTAACAGCCTGGTGCAAAAAGTGGTTTCAGTCTATTTAGCTAATTTTGCCCTTCATGGCGACTGTGAGGGGGTGAATGTTTTAATAACTCATCTGTTTAAATTATATTGAGCCTTAAAGTTCTGAATAATTAAGGGCGTGGTCACTTGAGTGACAGGTGGATTGCAGCTGATGTCGCTAATAGCCGTTTGTTTTCTAGCGTTAGCATCACGTCACCTCAACTAATCCGCCTCGCTGCACATGTTCCTTTATCCGCCAGTGACGCTGCCAAGATGGCGATGGCCGGCTCCGCTCACTTTGGGCTTTAATAACGCTCTTCAGAAACACTACGAATCACTCACGAACACTATGCCCATATAATTTACAGTCTATGGTATTTACGCAATATACTCCACATGATGGGGATTTTGACAGATGTGTGCGTATGTGAGAAGTGAATGTGAAGTCTGAGAGCACTTCTGCTGTGTGTGTGTATGTGTGTGAGTGAGTGAGAGAGAGAGAGAGAGCGAGAGAGCGCTGCTGCTGTGTGTATTCAGCTCCACACACCACACTGAGCTCTTTCTTACTGCGCATAATAACTCCAGCTCTGTTTGAAGATCCTCGTTACATGCACACACACACTTCCCTGACATCTTCCCGTCTGACTCGATCTCCACTCTAATCTGAGACTGTGTGAGTATGAAAAACACTCTCTTGAGCTGTGGACATTATCCTGATTCACTACAGTGGAAACGACAGGCAGTAGAAGAGGATGCTGCGACACAACACACTACATGTCTATGAAGTGAGTGATGAGACACACCGCACATGGTCTCTCTCTCTCTCTCTCTGTGTGTGTGTGTGTGTGTGTGTGTGTGTGTGTGTGTGTGTGTGTGTGTGTGTGTGTGTGTGTGTGTGTGTGTGTGTGTGTGTGTGTGTGTGTGTGTGTGTGTTTGTGTCACTGGCAGGACTTTATCATGTCTGTGCGATCAAGATCAATAACACTAGTTATGAAATAAATCTATGACTGCATTAAAATTTAGAATTTTGATAACATGTCTGTTGTTTGAGATTGTAAAAAGATAAAAGCATCTACTTTAGCTGAAGACTATTTGAACTCAGCTATCCAGTATATTCCCAGCAAACACAGAACGTTCCCCTAACGTTCCCGTATGGTTCCCATTTGGTTATTTTTTTGGAAACCAAACAAGAACGTTCTAGGAACGTTCCCGGTAGGTTATTTTTAGGATTAATTTTATAACCTAAGGAGAACGTTCTGGGAATGTTCCCTGTAGGTTCTTTTTAGGTTCTATTTTTATAACCTAAGGGAACGTTCTATTTACGTTAAGAAAACTTTCTTGGATCACCAATAGGGAACGTTCTTGAGAACATTCTGGGAACGTAAAATTGTTTGCTGGGTTTTATTGTATATCAGCTATCCAGTATTTTTTATTTATATATTTATGTTTTATCTTTATTTATTTAGTTTCTATTTGGTGACACAGATCCAGATTCAGCAGATCAGATGAACTCGATTCAACTCATTTACCAGATCAGATTCAGATTCAGATCGAGATTCAGATCAGATTCAGATCAGATTCAGATTCAGATCAGATCGAGATTTAGATCAGATCAGATCAGATCCAGATTCAGATTCAGATCGAGATTCAGATCAGATCAGATTCAGATCAAGATTCAGATCAGATCTAGATGTAGATCGAGATTGAGATTCAGATCAGATTCAGATTGAGATTCAGATTAGATCCAGATTGAGATTGAGATCAGATCAGATCCAGATCCTGATCGAGATTGAGATCAGATTCAGATCAGATCAGATCAGATCCAGATCCAGATCCAGATTGAGATCAGATCAGTTTACATTCAAAAGATTCAATAAGAGATTCTAGAGAAGTAGAAGTGAGAAAACAAGAAGAGAATTTCTTGATTAAATATGGGAAGATAAAATTCAACGACAAATAAATGAAACTTTGTGTTGATGTTTGTGAAGTATCAGAGAGCGCTGTGATTGGGTGCTCGCGACAGCAGCTCAACCAATGAGGAGCGTGTGTGACCGAAAACCACTGAGGAACAGGAATAGCCTTGAGTGTGTCACTTTAAAAATACCCTGACCAGAGGAACGAGACGGGATCCTGAGCGGAAACAATGAAAGCTGACGTGATGAAGGACAAGAAGCACTGCTGTCATTCAGAGTCTGAGTTTCAAACTCACAGTGACTCGAGATGAAGAGCTTTAACTGTGTGTGTCTTTAACATCCGCTCAGAGAGAAACACACATGAGCTTTACGCTGTGAACTGAAGACGGTTCTGTAGGGAATCAAACTGATGTGATGTAAAGTAATTTAGCTTGAATGTTCCTGTAACCATGGCAACATCACATTATCCCATCATGTCCTTAATGAGTCTCATGTTCCTGTAGAAACATGGAAACACTCTTAACCAGGATCAGTAAAGCTGACGGGTAAAATCCTCAAACTATGGCTTCCTTTCACATCTGACCTCTGACCCTCTGACCCCAAACTCAACACACACTCCTTCAAAGGATTTATGCTAATGAGCCCCTCATTTCCATGTTACTGTGGAGCCGAAACCCTCACATGCAAACAGACACTCAGCCACTGGAAAGGGTTTGGATATTAATCACCTATAGTCAAGTCAAGTCAAGTCAAGTGTATTTATATAGCGCTTTTCACAATATAAATTGCATCAAAGCAGCTTCACGGTATCAATCAAATAACATAACAATGTTTGTTTCTTAGTGGAAAAAACATCCATGTTTGGTAGGGCTGATCAATGGTATTAATGCTTGGTTAATTAATTTGAATATCCCCAACTGAGCAAGCCAAAGGCAACACTGGCAAGGAAACCAGATCCACTCATTTAAACATCTCTGAATGCACACACACACACACACACACACACACACACACACACACACACACACACACACACACACACACACACACACACACTCACACGCACACACACTCACACACACACACACACACACACACTCACACGCACGCACGCACACATACACACACACACACACACACAAACTCATGTGATGCTCTGGTAGTTTCTATATATTTGATATGGTTTGTTCTTGTCAAACACTGAACACAATTTTCTCAAAGGGTCAGAATGATTCATTCTCTTATTCAAATTATTTCAGCATGTGATTTATTACTGTATCTGACATTCAGCTCTGAATCAACATACACACCTGACAAAACCTCTAAATATCCTAATCATTATGATCACAACGTGTAATAATGACTTTAATGAATGTTTCTGCCCGAATGAACACATGATGTCAGATACACTGATTTGCTTTATCTTAGAGCTGTACATTTCTGAACAAATGGAGATCACCTCTGCATTATAAAACGTGTTTTCTGTAAAGCTGAGTGGAAAAGATATGCATTGTAAAAGTTCTATGGAATTAAATGTGCACAGAGTGAGAGAGAGACGGATTATGATCTGCTGTTCTAGTGCTGATGCTCAGAGAATGAATCACTGATGACAAACACAGGAGATTCACACACTCATCAGCATCTGTTTCTCCCCTGCTCACTTCAACACACTTCACATTCAACAATATTATTGATCTGACTGTATGAGAACTGAACTGAGCTGACGATGACATCACTGTTCCCTTTTGAGGGAACTCGAACTGCG
>CM060630.1:32559863-32624863 GCA_030578275.1 Meda fulgida | reverse complement strand
AAGCAGGACCATAAACACATGGATGAGGAGTTTGGTGTGGAGGAACTGGACTGGCTGCACAGAGTTCTGAGCCCATCCGAGAGAACAGCTTTGGGAGGAATTACAGCGGAGACTGAGAGCTTTTCGTCCAACATCAGTGCCGGACATATATTCCCATAAACACACTCCTAAACCTTGTGGAAAGACTTCCCAGAAGAGTTGAAGCTGTTATAGATACAAAGGGTGGAGCAACTCCATATTAAACCCTACGGGATCAAACATTCAATGTCATGCGGATTAAACATGGAAAGTTCATGTGCATGTAAAGGCAGAAGTCCCAAAAGCTTTGGCAATATAGTGTTATATTAGAGTGCAGAAGCTGCTCATCTCTAGCATCAAAACTCAAAGACTTAAGAAGTGATTTGAGAAGTCCAAAAACACAAAATGAGAAAACCAGACTGAACAGAAGCAAGGTAAAGAAATGTTTGAGAAATTATGATTTCCGTTGAAAGCCAGATTCATCGAAACAAACACACACACACAGATTCCGCTTCATTCAATAACATCATCTGACAGACCTGTGAGTGACAGCAGTGGTGAATTCAGACAATAATTTCAGCCATAAAACTGATAGTGACAATTCAGCAAAAACATAATCAGAGGCACAGAGGCACGTCTCTACGAATTTATGTTTCCTCTGTGATATAATGACTGTTCACCGATGAGAACAATCAAAAACATGTTCATCTGAAGTGTGACGGCACACACACACACACACTCACACACATACTCACACACTCACACACACAGAGAGAGAGATAGAGAAACAGGACAGGGTGTTTATTCTGTCTGTGGAATAACACGAGCAGCAGAAACATTACTGTTTGTTTCAGCAATAATCACTCATTCAATATAAAGCCTCCTGGATCAGACACACACACGAGAGAACATGAGGAATAAGAGGGTGTTCAGCTCAGAGATCTGTGGGGATATTCAAATTAATTAACCAAGCATTAATACCATTGATCAGCCCTACCAAACGTGGATGTTTTTTCCACTAAGAAACAAACATTGTTATGTTATTTGATTGATATTGTGAAGCTGCTTTGATGCAATTTATATTGTGAAAAGCGCTATATAAATACACTTGACTTGACTTGACTTGATCTGTACACTTTCATTCTCCACACCAGCTTTCAGCATTCTTCAGATGCAGCGTTCACACTGATTTACATGAACCGCTCTAACAGAGCAATCGCACCAGAGTTCACTTTAATTCAACCGAGTGTCAACACCCTGAAACCCTAACCCTTTAACTCAACCAAACACCTGAAACACCAGAAGCCTGCAGTCTCAGATGTGGCTCTTCAGTGTCAGTCAGTGGGAAAATATGAAATCTGTTAACATTTATTCAGTATTTTTATGCCTTGTTGACCCACATCAGATGTGCATTTTTATCCAAGAAGAACAAGACTTTTAATGAGAGCTGCTAGGAATTCTGCTGGATTAAAATGTTCTAGTTGTCATCATGATGTCTGACCTTATGCAAAACAGTTTCCGAAGCTCCGACAGTCATTAACTATCAGAGAGAGAGAGAGAGAGAGAGAGAGGTATATATGGGTGGTCTGAGAATTCAAGGGTGAGATGTTTTATTTTACTCAGCGCTCAGGAGGAAACAGTGAGTCTATTTCAGGTGTAGAATCAGGTCATCTCCAATAGAAACATCCTGATGTGCTTCATCTTGTGCGCAAAATCTAGATTAAGGGAGTGAGAAAATTTCATCTTTAATAAAACGGGATGATTTTAACTTCACTCTCTACAGAATCACAGAGTAAAGGAACACACAACCGAGCGAAGCTTTCAACTCAATATAACACTGCTCAAATATAACTCAAATATGACTATCATCGTTATAAATATAACTGGTAATATGCAAAAACGATGTGATCATCGCAGCTGGCCCACCTGTACAGGTACTCTGCCTTGCCCCATCTGTGAGCCAGTGGCATCTCTCTCTCCTCTCCTTCTCTCCTCCTTTCAAGCACCGTCCTTCTCCCTGGGCCACCTCAAGGCTTGGCTACATCTCACAACAATACAAGAGTTTGGTGGCTACAGCCGGTCATCAGATGGGCACCCCACTTCCTTGGGGTTTCGTCGATTTAAGCCCATAACACCTCGGGAGGGCTCGACAGCAGATCCAGCATGCCACCACCCAACTCTATGCCATTTTTAGTAGCTCTGCCACTGCACCTCCCGCTGTATCCAAATCCAATTAGATGCTGTTTCCGTCCGTTCAGTGGCATTGCCTATCAGCCGTTTCCTGGCCATCCCTTATAATCCCCAACAATACAAGGGTTCTCCAGAGCGACTGTCCAGCAAAACCTCAGCTGACCTCTACTGGTAGATTTTAGGCCTTCCATCCTTTTTGCTGGCTCTCGAGGACAAGGCCTTGATATGTTTTGAGCTTACGCTCATGTGCCTCCTCCATAAGCTCTTCCCAGGGTACTATTAACTCTATGAGCACCACCTGCTTGGTACCTCTAGACCAGAGGACAATATCAATATCTTTTTTTCCAGCTCGTTCTAGTGGAGCAACCCAGACCAAGCCTGCCCAAAGCTACTGTCCAGACAGTGTCAGCATGATGCAGTCGACCCTCAACCTCCGTCAGTGCTCTGCTGGCTGACCCTTTACGGCCTGTCCTGACCACATTACCTGCTTGGCATACTCTCTCATCCTTGCTGTCTCGCAGCATCATGGCCTGGCGTGTCTGTCGCTTTATACTCCTTGACCACTGATGTCACTGGCAGCTGCAGCTTGCTGCCTGTGCTATACACAGTCCCTCCAGAAAATCGCTGAATTCAATGCATAATCAGCCAAAGTCTGCATACTTATGCGGGGGTCGCATTTTTTCAAATACTCTGCAATCTCGCCGCATAAATTGCTGATTTCCGCGCGAAATATGCAGGGCTTGCATGATTTCATAATCCCCGCATTTTCTTTGCATTTTCGTCGCAAAAAAAGTCACATATATCTTAGCAGAAAGTTGGAAAATGTTGCGTTTACTTCACACAAGAGCAGCCATCCCCCTGTTGCCATGGGAACGTTATGAAGTGACAAAATTATGCGACGTGAACATCATCGAAAAGCTGAAAACCCTGCGAATAAGCCATGAAATTACAGTTGTAAGTATGTAAATTTGTTACAGTAAGAGATTGCACTTTGTGCATTGGAAGCACTTATTTTAACAGAAGATGTCTGTTGTGTATAGCTACGTAGCTCTGTTAAACAGGAAGCACACATTTTATTTTTTATATTTTATTCATTTTTACAGAAGTTGTAGCATATTCCTTTTGTAAAGCTACAGAACTTGTTTGACTCATCAATGTTTTGTAAGTTTGCCATGTGTTTATTAAGGTCTGAAATAAAACAAGATGATAACCAGCACTTTCTGTGATGTAGTATGCTTGCTTATCATAGGAAGTACAGTAATAAGAAATTACTCTTTACATTAAGGTAGCAGCTTAGTGAGAACAAGGTGTTGGGGGAATCCCTTTTTTTCTCTTTTTCATCAAACCGCAGTTTTTGCAAGTTCCCGCAATTTCATAGCATAAAATTGCATAAATATGCCGCATATTCCATCTAAATTTTTTAAGAAAACGTGCCGCATAATCAAGGATTTTTGCCCGCAACAATCACAAAAAAACTCCACATTTTTCTGGAAGGACTGTATACAAGCCAATGGAGCAGAAGCTTCCTGGAACGCCAGCCACCTCCTCAAATAGGTGTTAATCTTCCTCAGCAATCCCTCGACGGGAGAGACAGGTATCTCATAAACAAGCAGAGGCCAGCCGAGGGAGTACCCCTTGAGGGTAACCCCAGGCCATACACCTGCCGAGTAGGGATTCAGGTATCTGCGTGGATAATCATTATGGCTAGGAATCTCTAGGCACCTCACGGTTCGATTCAATTGCGATTCAGACGGCTGCGATGCTTTTTTTTTTTTTTACAGTTTTTTTTTTTCTCACTGTGTGACAACTTGTTACTTTTAAAGCAAAGTATTTGTAATGATCCATAATGAATTTACTTCCAATATATTTTCTTAATTAAACGAATGGAAGTGATTCGCTTTCTCACTGGATCTTCCAGAGCTGTGTAATAACACTGTCACGTGATTGAGATTGGCCCACGAGTAAACCTGTTCTGAGTTCGTGCTGCGAGGCCCTGCTCAAATGAATAGCGCGGTTTCGTAACTTTCGTTTCGTTTGCCATTTCTCGTATTCGGCGATATGGCAAAAATATCATATCACGATTTTATCACAATTCTTTTTCATGTTGGTTTTACTATTTTGCAAGTGACTGAGCATTACAGCCAAACTAATGTCCCAATTTTAAAAACAAAGCCTTAGGTAACAAAATATAAAACAAAAAAGAAGATAAAAAATCTTTGTCATTATTTAGTTATTTGTTATTATAAATATATATATATATTATATATATATTATGTTATTAAAAATTAAGAACAAAAATACACATTACACATACACAACTTAATATACAAATGAAAGAAACTGCTTTATTTTCTCAGCTACAGTAGGTGTATTTAACAGTAGCATTGAAGAAAGTAATTAAATGAACAAATGTGAAAATAAAACACAACATAGACTTAACTGTATAAATAATACACTGATTCTTATTAAAGCTACTATTAAAGTTTTCAGTCAGGAGCAGCGAGTGATTTCCTCTGAGTTTTGGTGTTTTATTAATATTTAAGGAATACATAAAAATGAGAGGGTAATACTAAAAGTGAAAGTACTAAATGAACAATTGTTTCATTTTTCCTTGGACACTTAATACGTCTGGAGAGTTTGACACACATCTGTTGTTTATAATGGCTCTATAATCGTGTTAGTGACTGTAAACAACAAGCGGAGATTTAGATCCGTCTGTCGCAATAAAACCACCTTAATATCTGAAGAAGCTTTCAGAATCAACATTAAATACAGTAACGATGGGTCTCATCTGTTTCTCTCTCTAAATGCAAGATATTAAAAGTGTCCCTAAAGTACACTTGCAATAGTTCCACTTTAGCTCAATCAAATATTCTTCAGTAAATCTTTAATTGAACTTCAACACTATTTCTGGATGACTAAAGTACAGTAAGAACAAAATTAGTTGTTCCAATTTGGCAGACTTTAAGTTTATTATACCAAAAGTACAATTGCAGGGTATTTATTTTAAGTACATAAATGTGCACATGTATTTGTAGTATAATTAGCATAAAATAATAGTATATTTATTTTTCACAAAATTACATCAGACAGATTTGACATTAATAAACATCAGAGACACAAAGCAATATGGGGAAACGATCTAAAGATTATATGGTCCAGTTTGAGTTCCTGTAATATCACTCTTACTCTGTTTTTCCTGCTGATGCTCCTTCTCTTTAATGGCTTTTAGACTGAGATACTGCTTTTCATCTAATATGATTTAACCTCCATTTCGTAGATTTATATCTAAAGTAGATCCAGGAACATCATGTGAGGATGACGTTTGGTTATCCGCTGGTTTTCCAGATCTCTGTGAATTCTTACTGTACTTCAGTGACACATTACCATGGGGATTATCGTGGGGAAATGATCTGACAAAACTGTTATTTTATTAAAACAGTGAAATATCTTAGGACCTTGGATCAAATGAAAAAATTATTCAAATTGCAGTTTTGGTCTCACGGTTTTGGTTCAAAATATTTGTTCTTTATAAAAGAACATTAATTTCAAATATATGCATTCATTTCAGTTAGTAATATTTACATAATATCACACATATTGCAATTTCTTCTAGTCTAAGACTGGGAACATCTGGAGTCTGAGAGAAGTCCCTGTGAGTCTCGGATTGTGTTTCGCAGTAATGTTTCTTCTGTTTGTCTGAGGAGTCTCAGCAGAAATTATATTTCCCAGCTCTTCTCTACATCTACAGAGGCAAACAAGCATTTACTCCCCGAGAGACACAGATCACAAACAGAAGAAGAGATTCAGCAGAATAAAACAAGTCTTCATCACCCCGTATGGAAGGCAAAGCTTGACACGACGAGAACTCTCCACTAGTCTCTTCCCTTCACAGATAAAACATTGTCCAAATGATTCCCGTTCACACTGATACGCGGAAGCGACAAAAGATTCTGTATTATGAATTTTTACGGCCAGACAAATAATTTGGTGAGGTAAAGAAAGACACGCCTGCGCACATATATATTTAAACACGCATCTCTATAGACTAAACGTGATATACACGCGCCGTCAGCGCTTCACAGATTCACGTTTTCGGAATTTACACGGAGATGATCACGTTTTCCCAAAAATGTCCCTGTTTCACAGTGTGTGTTCTCGAGCACAAACACTGTTGTGTGTAAATGAGCGGCAAAAACGCATTAAAAGTTTCAGTTTTCTGTTAGAACGGTGTCGTGTTAGCGGCCCCTAAGTTAATAACTAATGATCTTTACAACTGAAGTGAATCAATCAAAACTAACTTTATCTGGACAATAACTTTATTCTAGAGCTGCTGTAAAGCCAAAACAATCTCTGTTACTGTAATCTCCTGTTATCACTGTAAAGCTGCTCTGGAACGATCAGTATTGTTAGATCGTATGTTTAGAGCAGTATTGTTAGAGCAGTATTGTTAGAGCAGTATTGTTAGATCGTATTGTTAGAGCAGTATTGTTAGAGCAGTATTATTGTTAGATAGTATTGTTAGAGCAATATTGTTAGATCCGTATTGTTAGATCGTATTATTAGAGCAGTATTGTTAGAGCAGTATTATTGTTAGAGCAGTATTGTTAGATCCGTATTGTTAGATTGTATTGTTAGAACAGTATTGTTAGAGCAGTATTATTGTTAGAGCAGTATTGTTAGATCCGTATTGTTAGATCCGTATTGTTAGAGCAGTATTATTGTTAGAGCAGTATTGTTAGAGCAGTATTGTTAGAGCAGTATTGTTACAGCAGTATTATTGTTAGAGCAGTATTGCTAGAGCAGTATTGTTAGAGCAGTATTATTCTTAGAGCAGTATTGTTAGAGCAGTATTGTTAGAGCAGTATTATTCTTAGAGCAGTATTGTTAGATCAGTATTGTTAGAGCAGTATTTTAGAGCAGTGTTTAGAGCAGTATTGTTAGATCAGTATTTTAGAGCAGTGTTTAGAGCAGTATTGTTAGATCAGTATTTTAGAGCAGTATTGTTAGATCAGTATTGTTAGAGCAGTATTGTTAGATCAGTATTGTTAGATCAGTATTGTTAGAGCAGTATTATTGTTAGATCAGTGTTGTTAGAGCAGTATTGTTAGATCCGTATTGTTAGATCAGTATTGTTAGATCAGTATTGTGAGAGCAGTATTGTTAGATCAGTATTGTTTGAGCAGTATTGTTAGAGCAGTATTGTTAGATCCGTATTGTTAGATCAGTATTGTTAGATCAGTATTGTGAGAGCAGTATTGTTAGATCAGTATTGTTAGAGCAATGTTTAGAGCAGTATTGTTAGATCAGTATTTTAGAGCAGTATTGTTAGATCAGTATTGTTATATCAGTATTGTTAGATCAGTATTGTGAGAGCAGTATTGTGAGAGCAGTATTGTTAGATCAGTATTGTTAGAGCAGTATTGTTAGAGCAGTATTGTTAGATCTGTATTGTTAGATCCGTATTGTTAGATCAGTATTGTTAGAGCAGTATTGTTAGATCAGTATTGTTAGATCAGTATTGTTTGATCAGTATTGTTAGAGCAGTATTGTTAGAGCAGTATTATTGTTAGAGCAGTATTGTTAGAGCAGTATTGTTAGTATTGTTAGAGCAGTATTGTTAGAGCAGTATTGTTAGATCAGTATTGTTAGAGCAGTATTGTTAGAGCAGTATTGTTAGATCTAAAGTATTGTTAGAGCAGTATTGTTAGAGCAGTATTGTTAGATCAGTATTGTTAGATCAATATTGTTAGAGCAGTATTGTTAGAGCAGTATTGTTAGATCAGTATTGTTAGAGCAGTATTGTTAGATCAGTATTGTTAGAGCAGTATTTTTAGAGCAGTATTGTTAGTATTGTTAGAGCAGTATTGTTAGATCAGTATTGTTAGAGCAGTATTGTTAGAGCAGTATTTTAGAGCAGTATTGTTAGTATTGTTAGAGCAGTATTGTTAGAGCAGTATTTTAGAGCAGTATTGTTAGTATTGTTAGAGCAGTATTGTTAGATCAGTATTGTTAGATCAATATTGTTAGAGCAGTATTGTTAGATCAGTATTGTTTGATCAGTATTGTTAGATCAGTATTGTTAGAGCAGTATTGTTAGATCAGTATTGTTAGAGCAGTATTGTTAGATCAGTATTGTTAGAGCAGTATTGTTAGAGCAGTATTGTTAGTATTGTTAGAGCAGTATTGTTAGATCAGTATTGTTAGAGCAGTATTGTTAGAGCAGTAATTTAGAGCAGTATTGTTAGTATTGTTAGAGCAGTATTGTTAGAGCAGTATTTTAGAGCAGTATTGTTAGTATTGTTAGAGCAGTATTGTTAGAGCAGTATTGTTGGATCAGTATTGTTAGAGCAGTATTGTTAGAGCAGTATTGTTAGATCAGTATTGTTTGAGCAGTATTGTTAGATCAGTATTGTTAGAGCAGTATTTTTAGAGCAGTAATGTTAGAGCAGTATTGTTAGATCAGTATTGTTAGATCAGTATTGTTAGAGCAGTATTGTTAGAGCAGTATTGTTAGAGCAGTATTTCTAGATCAGTATTGTTAGTATTGTTAGAGCAGTATTGTTAGATCAGTATTGTTAGATCAGTATTGTTAGAGCAGTATTGTTAGATCAGTATTGTTAGAGCAGTATTGTTAGAACAGTATTGTTAGAGCAGTATTGTTAGATCAGTATTGTTAGATCAGTATTGTTAGAGCAGTATTGTTAGATCAGTATTGTTAGAGCAGTATTGTTAGATCAGTATTGTTAGAACAGTATTGTTAGATCTAAAGTATTGTTAGAGCAGTATTGCTGGAGCAGTATTGTTAGAGCAGTATTGTTAGAGCTGTATTGTTAGAGCAGTATTGTTAGATCAGTATTGTTAGTATTGTTAGAGCAGTATTGTTAGATCAGTATTGTTAGATCAGTATTGTTAGAGCAGTATTGTTAGAACAGTATTGTTAGATCAGTATTGTTAGAGCAGTATTGTTAGATCAGTATTGTTAGAGCAGTATTGTTAGAGCAGTATTGTTAGAACAGTATTATTAGATCGTATTGTTAGAGCAGTATTGTTAGAACAGTATTGTTAGATCAGTATTGTTAGAACAGTATTGTTAGATCAGTATTGTTAGAGCAGTATTGTTAGAGCAGTATTGTTAGATCAGTATTGTTAGTATTGTTAGAGCAGTATTGTTAGCTCAGTATTGTTAGAGCAGTATTGTTAGAGCAGTATTGTTAGAGCAGTATTGTTAGATCAGTATTGTTAGAGCAGTATTGTTAGATCAGTATTGTTAGAGCAGTATTGTTAGATCAGTATTGTTAGAGCAGTATTGTTAGATCAGTATTGTTAGACCAGTATTGTTAGAGCAGTATTGTTAGATCAGTATTGTTAGAGCAGTATTGTTAGATCAGTATTGTTAGAGCAGTAATGTTAGAGCAGTATTGTTAGATCAGTATTGTTAGATCAGTATTGTTAGAGCAGTATTGTTAGAGAAGTATTGTTAGATCAGTATTGTTAGATCAGTATTGTTAGAGCAGTATTGTTAGAGCAGTATTGTTAGAACAGTATTGTTAGATCAGTATTGTTAGAGCAGTATTGTTAGAGCAGTATTGTTAGAGCAGTATTGTAAAAGCACTGTATAGATGAAGGAGGCTGGACCAAAGCAGCCTCTCTCTCCACACAGATTCTGCTGGCGTCTCTACCAACCCGAGACACATTAGCATACACTGAAGCTTCGCCGCCTTGTCTCACAGCAACTGTTCTGGTTTAATAACTCGCTCTCCAGAGCCGTGTGGCTCTCCTTAGCAGCGGCAAAACAGTTTTCTGTAGAGAGCCCTGTCCTAGAGAGGACACAAACTCATCCTGAATCCATCCCGACAGACCTGGAGGAACTGAGGAAAACCAGACACACTGACAGTGTTGGACAGGCGCACATCTGTGCATTCAGCAGTTTCATCCACACACACACACACACACGTGTGTGTGATGGGTAGGTTTAGGGGTTAGGGTTAGTGTAAGGAGATAGCATATACAGTTTGTAGAGAATAAAAAACATTACGTCTATGGAGTGTGATTAGCGCTGGGCTTAAGCGGTTTTCTTTTTTCTCCACTGTCAAAATAATGGACATCATTTGTTATTACCTGTCAATGTTTTTAAATGAGGTAAATGACATAATAGGTTGTTTTAACACAACCTCTGGCAGTATAATCAATCCTTCAGAGTCTGAAGAAGCCTGTGCTGATCCAGAGAATCAGTTCTTGTGTTCATGCATTAACACTTGCATTACGAGCTCCGCACTGAATTATTTATTACTTATTGACCTTAATAACTGTTTTTAACATCACATCGGTTTTGTTTATTTGTAGTATAGTTGATTTTCATTACTTGCTTTTGGGTATATTGTTTTCTATGCTTTACACACTAACATTCATGCATGTACGGACAGTACAGATGCCCATGTTGTTTTACAGATTTCTTTCATATATGTTCCTCAATAAATATGTTAAATTCACGCATCTATAAATATGTTAAATTCACGCATCTGCGCTTCACTGCGTCCTCCTGTCATTGTCCTGTCATTATAGCTTCGAGCAGGTCGTGGGGAAGTGGGGGCTCGTCCGGGATCAGCACAAGCATCCACTAGAAGCTGTCCTGTGTTTCTAGGTTTACATACAATAATATAAATGATTAGCTAAATCTCTAACAACAGACACTATATAACTATGATAACACAGTGTGTGTGTGTGTGTGTGTGTGAATAAGTGTGTGTGTGTGTGTGTGTGTGAGTGTGTGTGTGTGTGTCCTCTTGTTTTTGTGATTTGTGAGGACACAAATGTGTATAATAACATGGGTATTACACTGGTATTACAACTTGAACGTGATTTATGAGGACATTTCCTGAGTCCTCATATTTCAAATGGCTTTAAAAACATACTAAGCAGTGTTTTATTAAAAATGTAAAAATACAGAATGTTTCCTGTGATGGGTAGGTTTAGGGGTAGGGCAGTGTGTGTGTGTGTGTGTGTGATGGGTAGGTTTAGGGATAGGGGCAGTGTAAGGGGATAGAATATACAGTTTGTCCAGTATAAAAACCATTACGCCTATGGAATGTCCTCACAAATCACAAAAACACAGCTGTGTGTGAGAAAGTGTGTGTGTGAGAGTGAGTGAGTGTGTGAGTGTGTGTGTGTGTGTGTGTGTGTGTGTGTGTGTGTGTGTGTGTGTGTGTGTGTGTGTGTGTGTGTGTGTGTGTGTGTGTGATCTCATGTCCACTGGAGTGGAGAGCAGCAAACGCATGACATGTTACTTTAGAGAATTAGCATATAAATGAGCTCCTGCTTATCAACTCTATTTATGAGTCGATCCTGTTCCTCTCCAGCATTATTTCATCTGTGAGGGACGTCGCTCATCTCACACACAAAACCTCCTCGGAGCAGACGCACTCTCACCAAAAGCCCCTTATAAGAGGATCCATGAAGAATCTGAGTCCCAGAACCAGCAGTTGATCAACAGTATCTTCAGGGGATATTCCTGGCTCAGAACAAGCTTTTAGGTTAATCACCTTAAAAAGAGTTTCTACTCATCGCTCCTTTTCTTATTAAAATAAAAAATAAAAAAAATGAGGCACTTACAATTGGGGCTGGAACAAAACGTCGACGTAATCGATTGTCTTATTGTTAATTGTGGAATAATCATTCGATTACTCGATTAATCTGAAAAATAAATCAATAGAATAATCGATTGAAAAAATAATGGTCAGTTCCAGTTCTTCCTACAATAGAAGGAAATGCACTCGCATTATACGAAGACAGAGCTGGATTATCGAGTTCCACAGAAGAAAGACTCATGAGTAAACGAATAAAAGAGATTTATAATTGTGTCCCAGACTCAAACTTCACAGTTTCAGCAAACAAACCATCAGAACCATTTGCACCCAACCTCCATCTCTTCCTCTATTTATGAGCAAGTATGTCGTATTCAAAGAGGATAATCTTATATATAGTAAATTTCAATCAGTTAGGCACAATTTACGTTTACATTTAAAGGCACAATACATAGGTTTTCACCACCAGAGGTCGCATTTTCAAACCAGTAAGCTGTAGTAACCAGTAACTAGAAGCTTGAGGACACTATGGAGAATGGAGATCCAGACATTCACAAATCATGTTCATGGATGAGATGATGAACTAGGTTTTGTATCACATGTACATTTTGTCACACTGTTTTATGTCATCGTAATGAATAAGCTGCAGGAAACCTGAAATGTAATGCTACATTAGCCTGTTACTGAAATGTGACTATTTGATGGGTTAATGCTGCGCAGTTTTACACGTTTAAAACAATCGTACTAAAAGTACATTTGAACAAACCCACAGTGTGTGCAATAATGGCTAAATATTTGTGTGCAACACATACTGTATTTAATTGCAATCTATAATCGTGAACCATGATGACTGATCGACACAGCGGCGCGGGACACTGTTTCATAGATATAGATTGTCAAGTCTCAGTTATAAACTTGTCTTTTCAACTGAGCTTTTAGTTAATTTTAACTAATTAATTTAATTTTTCTGATTTCTTTTGTTTTAATTTCTTCTATGTAAAGCACTTTGAATTACCATTGTGTATGAAATGTGCTATATAAATAAACTTGCCTTGCCTTGCCTTGCCTTAAAGAGTATTCTTATCATTGAAGTAATAACTTATTTTTATTTAGTTTCTCTCTCTCTCTTCTGTACTGATCTCACTATACAGTTGTGTGAGGGTGTGTGTCTAAGAGTGTGTACTCATGCCTTTGCTAGGCTTGGGAAACCAGAATTCGAGCACTGATCCTCAGCATCCCAGCTGTGTATGAGAGATACACGCACAGACACACACAAAATATGATACATACACACACACACGGACAATATGAGAGATATACACATACAATATGAGAGATACACACACACAATATGAGAGATACACACACACAATTACACACACAATATGAGAGATACACACACTCAATTACACACACAATATGAGAGATATACACACACAATATGAGAGATATACACACACAATATGAGAGATACACACACAATATGAGAGATGTACACACACAATAATATAATATGAGAGATATACACACATAGTATGAGAGATACTGTCACGGTGTGGGTTTTGTGTTTGTGTATCTTGTTCTTGTCTGTCATGTGTTCCCCTGTCCTTTCATGTTTCAGCTGTTCCCTGTTTTGTTGATTAGTCTCCCCATGTGTTTCTGATTAGCCACGCCCCCTTGTTATCTTGTTTAGCTTGTTTGCCTGTCTTTTTATACCTCTGTGTTTCAGTTGTGGTTTGTCGGTCGTTGTTCTTGCTTCAGTGTTCCTGTGTTCCTTGTTTCTCCTGTTTTTTTTATTAAATATGCTGCACTTGGATTCTCTCTCTGCTTCGTCCTTCCGGCATCATGACAGAACGACCGACCACACTGAATCCAGCAGCAGGTTCGCTAGTGTCTCATCTCCAGCCACCGAGCGGAGGAGAGGCCACTCTTTTGAGGGGACCCGGTTGGTCAAGTTTCGTGGGACACGTGGAGGCCTCAGTAGAGGAGGTGGTCGAGAGGAGCCCCGACACCACTCTCCACGCTGGCCATTTTTCGACCCTGGGTTGGTGATGTCCAGCCCAGGGCCCCATTCGCCACTGGTCCCGTCCAGCCCAGAGCTTCACGTCAGCCACGTCCAGCCAGAGCTTCACGTCAGCCACGTCCAGCCAGAGCTTCACGTCAGCCACGTCCAGCCAGAGCTTCACGTCAGCCACGTCCAGCCAGAGCTTCACGTCAGCCACGTCCAGCCAGAGCTTCGCGTCAGCCACGTCCAGCCAGAGCTTCGCGTCCGCCCCGTCCAGCCAGAGCTTCGCGTCCGCCCCGTCCAGCCAGAGCTTCACGTCAGCCACGTCCAGCCAGAGCCAGTCTTCGAGCAAAAGCCCGAGCCCTCGCCGCTGACGCCGTCCAGCCCAGAGCCCTCGCCGCTGACGCCGTCCAGCCCAGAGCCCTCGCCGCTGACGCCGTCCAGCCCAGAGCCCTCGCCGCTGACGCCGTCCAGCCCAGAGCCCTCGCCGCTGACGCCGTCCAGTACAGAGCCCTCACCGCTGGTCCCGTCCAGCCCAGCGCCCTCACCGCTGGTCCCGTCCAGTCCAGCGCCCTCTCGCTCTCGGAGACGGAGGAGGAAGAGGACTTCCCGCGTCCCGCAATACCTGGAAGTCCTCCCTGTACTTCCTGTCAGCCCAGAGTCCTCGCCCCTGGTCCCGGCCGATCCAGAGACTGTTCACGTCACGTCTGCCGAGCCAGAGACTGTTCACGTCACGTCTGCCGAGCCAGAGACTGTTCACGTCACGTCTGCTGAGCCAGAGACTGTTCACGTCACGTCTGCCGAGCCAGAGACTGTTCACGTCACGTCTGCCGAGCCAGAGACTGTTCACGTCACGTCTGCCGAGCCAGAGACTGTTCACGTCACGTCTGCCGAGCCAGAGACTGTTCACGTCACGTCTGCCGAGCCAGAGACTGTTCACGTCACGTCTGCCGAGCCAGAGACTGTTCACGTCACGTCTGCCGAGCCAGAGACTGTTCACGTCACGTCTGCCGAGCCAGAGACTGTTCACGTCACTCCTGCCGATCCAGAGACTGTCCACGTCACTCCTGCCGATCCAGAGACTGTCCACGTCACTCCTGCCGATCCAGAGACGGTTCACGTCACTTCTGCCAAGCCAGAGACGCTTCACGTCTCTTCTACCGAGCCAGTGTCCACGGACAAGATGGCCGCCTCCGAGCCAGTGTCCACGGACAAGAGGGCCGCCTCCGAGCCAGTGTCCACGGACAAGATGGCCGCCTCCGAGCCAGTGTCCACGGACAAGATGGCCGCCTCCGAGCCAGTGTCCACGGACAAGATGGCCGCCTCCGAGCCAGTGTCCACGGACAAGATGGCCGCCTCCGAGCCAGTGTCCACGGACAAGATGGCCGCCTCCGAGCCAGTGTCCACGGACAAGATGGCCGCCTCCGAGCCAGTGTCCACGGACAAGATGGCCGCCTCCGAGCCAGTGTCCACGGACAAGATGGCCGCCTCCGAGCCAGTGTCCACGGACAAGATGGCCGCCTCCGAGCCAGTGTCCACGGACAAGATGGCCGCCTCCGAGCCAGTGTCCACGGACAAGATGGCCGCCTCCGAGCCAGTGTCCACGGACAAGATGGCCGCCTCCGAGCCAGTGTCCACGGACAAGATGGCCGCCTCCGAGCCAGTGTCCACGGACAAGATGGCCGCCTCCGAGCCAGTGTCCACGGACAAGATGGCCGCCTCCGAGCCAGTGTCCACGGACAAGATGGCCGCCCCCGAGCCAGTGTCCACGGACAAGATGGCCGCCCCCGAGCCAGTGTCCACGGACAAGATGGCCGCCCCCGAGCCAGTGTCCACGGACAAGAGGGCCGCCCCCGAGCCAGTGTCCACGGACAAGAGGGCCGCCCCCGAGCCAGTGTCCACGGACAAGAGGGCCGCCCCCGAGCCAGTGTCCACGGACAAGAGGGCCGCCCCCGAGCCAGTGTCCACGGACAAGAGGGCCGCCCCCGAGCCAGTGTCCACGGACAAGATGGCCGCCCCCGAGCCAGTGTCCACGGACAAGATGGCCGCCCCCGAGCCAGTGTCCACGGACAAGATGGCCGCCCCCGAGCCAGTGTCCACGGACAAGATGGCCGCCCCCGAGCCAGTGTCCACGGACAAGATGGCCGCCCCCGAGCCAGTGTCCACGGACAAGATGGCCGCCCCCGAGCCAGTGTCCACGGACAAGATGGCCGCCCCCGAGCCAGTGTCCACGGACAAGATGGCCGCCCCCGAGCCAGTGTCCACGGACAAGATGGCCGCCCCCGAGCCAGTGTCCACGGACAAGATGGCCGCCCCCGAGCCAGTGTCCACGGACAAGATGGCCGCCCCCGAGCCAGTGTCCACGGACAAGATGGCCGCCCCCGAGCCAGTGTCCACGGACAAGATGGCCGCCCCCGAGCCAGTGTCCACGGACAAGATGGCCGCCCCCGAGCCAGTGTCCACGGACAAGATGGCCGCCCCCGAGCCAGTGTCCACGGACAAGATGGCCGCCCCCGAGCCAGTGTCCACGGACAAGATGGCCGCCCCCGAGCCAGTGTCCACGGACAAGATGGCCGCCCCCGAGCCAGTGTCCACGGACAAGATGGCCGCCCCCGAGCCAGTGTCCACGGACAAGATGGCCGCCCCCGAGCCAGTGTCCACGGACAAGATGGCCGCCTCCGAGCCAGTGTCTACGGACAAGATGGTCGTTTCCGAGCCAGAGTCTGTTCCTGTTCCAGAGCCAGTGTCTGATATGCCTGAGTCAATGTTTGTTTCTGTGTTTGTGTCTGTCCTTGTGGCCGCTACTGTTCTAGTGGCTGCTGAGCCGGTGTCTGTTCCCGTTCCTGAGCCGGTGTCTGCTCCCGAGCCAGTGTGTGTGCTGTCTGCTCCCGAGCCAGTGTGTGTGCTGTCTGCTCCCGAGCCAGTGTGTGTGCTGTCTGCTCCCGAGCCAGTGTGTGAGTTGTCTGTTCCCGAGCCAGTTTCTGAGCCAGTTCCTGAGCCAGTGTGTGTGTTGTCTGTTCCTGAGCCGGTGTCTGATATTCCTGAGTCAATGTTTGTTTCTGTGTTTGTGTCTGTCCTTGTGGCCGCTACTGTTCTAGTGGCTGCTGAGCCGGTGTCTGTTCCCGTTCCTGAGCCGGTGTCTGCTCCCGAGCCAGTGTGTGTGTTGTCTGCTCCCGAGCCAGTGTGTGTGTTGTCTGCCCCCGAGCCAGTGTGTGTGTTGTCTGCTCCCGAGCCAGTGTGTGTGTTGTCTGCTCCCGAGCCAGTGTGTGTGCTGTCTGCTCCCGAGCCAGTGTGTGTGTTGTCTGCTCCCGAGCCAGTGTGTGGGTTGTCTGTTCCTGAGCCCGAGCCAGTGTGTGTGTTGTCAGCTCCCGAGCCAGTGTGTGTGTTTTCTGTTCCCGAGCCAGTGTGTGTGTTGTCTGCTCCCGAGCCAGTGTGTGTGCTGTCTGCTCCCGAGCCAGTGTGTGTGTTGTCTGTTCTCGAGCCAGTTGCCGAGCCAGTGTGTGTGTTGTCTGTTCCTGAGCCGGTGTCTGTTGTTCCGAGTCTATGAAAACTCCTTTTTAGGAGTAATAATTGATCATAAATTAAGCTGGAAACCACAAGTCAACTATATTAGTTCTAAATTGGCAAAGATTAATGGTTTATTTTGTCTACATCTACATCACATCTACATCACATCTACATCTACATCACATCTACATCTACATCACATCTACATCTACATCACATCTAAATCTACATCTACATCTACATCACATCTACATCAAATCTACATCTACATCTACATCTCATCTCATCTACATCTACATCACATCTACATCTCATCTCATCTCATCTACATCTACATCTACATCTACATCTACATCTACATCACATCTACATCACATCTACATCACATCTACATCTCATCTACATCACATCTACATCTACATCACATCTACATCTACATTGCTCTTTATAAAGGTTAAAATATCATAAATATGCAGATTTATATATATAAAAGCTGACTGAAGACTGAACAATATTGCTTCAGAATAAATTATATTTACAACACAATTAAAATCTATATTTTTCTGGACAAGCGAATGACCGATTTACTTGTTGGAATGACAAGCTTGAAATGAGTTATATTTCATATAGCCTAGTATTATGGGTATGTGGCGAGGCTGTGTATAGCTTTACACATCAGTTTATTCTATAAAGTTAGTGATGTATCGGGTCGTTAATTTTTTGCACATTAATAATAATATTTAATGAATTAATTAACATTAATCTGACCATAAATGTGGCAGTATTCCTCTGCACTCTCGGACGCATGTCTCGACACAAACCAAAGAACTGCTCAAATACAGCGAAAATGCAAATTACATCACATTCAAAATGACTCTTGTAAACGTGATCCCACAGTTCTCATTAAGTGTCTCGAGTTAGCTCACGTTGGGGATCTCGCTGTGACCCCACCAGTGTTTGGGTTTGCTAATACATCACATCCATTATTCACTAATGCTCACATCAATCACATCACATCTACATCTACATCACATTTACATCACATCTACATCACATCTACATCTACATCTACATCAAATCTACATCTACATCACATCTACATCACATCACATCTACATCACATCTACATCACATTTAAATCTACATCTACATCTACATCACATCTACATCGTTCCACAAGCGCTGGGACTCGAGAGGACGGTCTTATATCACTTCACAAACACTTCATACTTACTATCCACAAACTCCAGACAGTGCTTTACATCACGCGACACTGAAGACTAATCAAGGAAATTAATAAATATCATTCTAAAATCTAGTAAAAGGGAGAATAGCTACTTTAAATGGGAATAACAGTTCAGAACATCACTGTTTTGTGACCTTGACCTTGTTTTGTGATCAAAAACAGAGAAATTACTGAGTGGAGCAAATATGTTTATTTATATTTTCCATCTACTGCGATATCTGTCGTTTCCAGCAATAGATGAGAACTCATGAATATTCATGGTGGAAGGCTCACTTCATGAATATTTATTTTCCCACAGTTTTGCCAAAGCCATTTTCTTTGCCAAAAGAACTAATAAGTGAATCTATTTATTGATTTTACTTCAGAATTTTAATTCTACATTCACCAGTTCAGTTCCTTCATCCACACAGAGAGACAGTGTGTTTCATCACACACTCGCACTCACACACACACACACACACACACACACACACACACACACACTCGCACACACACACACACACACACACACACACACACACACACACACACACACACACACACACACTCGCACACACACACACACACACACACACAAGCACTCGCACACGCAAACACTCGCACACACACACACACACACACACTCGCACACACACACACACACACACACACGCACACACACACATGCACACACACACACGCACTCGCACACACACACGCACACACTCGCACACACACAAACACACACACTCGCACACACACACACACAAACACACACACATGCACGCACGCACACATAAACACACACACAAGAAGAAATAAGAATAATTAAAACAGTTTAGAATGATAAAATAAAAAAATAGAACAGTCGGACGAACAGTCGGACGAACAGTGGCACAGTGCTCATTCAGTAAATGCATAGGTAAACAGATGTGTTTTGAGTCTGGATTTGAAAGTGACTTCTGTAGGAGCACATCTGATCTCTTCTGGAAGCTGGTTCCAGCTACGGCTGGCATAGTAGCTAAAAGCACACTCCCCTTGCTTAGAGTGAACCCTTGGTATTTCTAGCTGATGTGATCCTAGTGATCTGAGTGATCTGTTGGGTTTATAGTCAGTGAGCATATCTGCAATGTATTGAGGTCCTAGGCCATTAAATGATTTATATACCAGTAATAATACTTTAAAATCAATCCTAAATGTAACTGGGAGCCAGTGTAAAGCCCTGAGGACTGGTGTGATGTGTTCATATGTTCTGGTTCTGCTCAGAATCCTGGCAGCAGCGTTCTGTATGAGCTGCAACTGTCTTATGGTCTTTTTGGGAAGGCCAGTGAGGAGTCCATTACAATAATCTACCCTGCTGGTGATGAAAGCATGCACAAGTTTCTCTAAGTCTTGACTGGAAACAAAGCATCTAATTCTTGGAATATTTTTCAGATGATAATTATGCTGATTTAGTTATTGCTTTGACATGACTACTGAAACTAAGGTCTGACTCTAGAGACACACCCAGATTCCTGACTTGATTTTTAGTTGTTTGACCCCTAGAGTCAAGTGATGCATTCACCTTGAGAACTTCATCTTTGTTTCCAAACGCAATGTCTTAAGTTTTGTCTTTGTTTAACTGAAAAAGGTTTTGGCACATCCAACTGTTGACTTCATCAGTGCATTTGAACAGGGAGTCAATGGGGCTGTAATCGTTAGGCGATAGGGCTAAGTAGATCTGTGTGTCGTCTGCAGAGCTGTGGTAGATCTGTGTGTCGTCTGCAGAGCTGTGGTAGATCTGTGTGTCGTCTGTAGAGCTGTGGTAGAGCTGTGTGTTGTCTGTGTGTCGTCTGTAGAGCTGTGGTAGATCTGTGTGTCATCTGCAGAGCTGTGGTAGAGCTGTGTGTTGTCTGTGTGTCGTCTGCAGAGCTGTGGTAGATCTGTGTGTCGTCTGCAGAGCTGTGGTAGATCTGTGTGTCGTCTGCAGAGCTGTGGTAGATCTGTGTGTCGTCTGTAGAGCTGTGGTAGAGCTGTGTGTTGTCTGTGTGTCGTCTGTAGAGCTGTGGTAGATCTGTGTGTTGTCTGTGTAGCTGTGGTAGAGCTGTGTGTTGTCTGTGTGTCGTCTGCAGAGCTGTGGTAGATCTGTGTGTCGTCTGCAGAGCTGTGGTAGAGCTGTGTGTTGTCTGTGTGTCGTCTGCAGAGCTGTGGTAGATCTGTGTGTCGTCTGCAGAGCTGTGGTAGATCTGTGTGTCGTCTGTGTGTCGTCTGCAGAGCTGTGGTAGATCTGTGTGTTGTCTGTGTGTCGTCTGCAGAGCTGTGGTAGAGCTGTGTGTCGTCTGCAGAGCTGTGGTAGATCTGTGTGTCGTCTGCAGAGCTGTGGTAGATCTGTGTGTCGTCTGCAGAGCTCTGGTAGATCTGTGTGTCGTCTGCAGAGCTGTGGTAGATCTGTGTGTCGTCTGCAGAGCTGTGGTAGATCTGAGTGTCGTCTGCAGAGCTGTGGTAGAGCTGTGTGTCGTCTGCAGAGCTGTGGTAGAGCTGTGTGTCGTCTGCAGAGCTATGGTAGATCTGTATGTCGTCTGCAGAGCTGTGGTAGATCTGTGTGTCGTCTGCAGAGCTCTGGTAGATCTGTGTGTCGTCTGTAGAGCTGTGGTAGAGCTGTGTGTTGTCTGTGTGTCGTCTGTAGAGCTGTGGTAGATCTGTGTGTTGTCTGGGTAGCTGTGGTAGAGCTGTGTGTTGTCTGTGTGTCGTCTGCAGAGCTGTGGTAGATCTGTGTGTCGTCTGCAGAGCTGTGGTAGAGCTGTGTGTTGTCTGTGTGTCGCCTGCAGAGCTGTGGTAGATCTGTGTGTCGTCTGCAGAGCTGTGGTAGATCTGTGTGTCGTCTGTGTGTCGTCTGCAGAGCTGTGGTAGATCTGTGTGTTGTCTGTGTGTCGTCTGCAGAGCTGTGGTAGATCTGTGTGTCGTCTGCAGAGCTCTGGTAGATCTGTGTGTCGTCTGCAGAGCTGTGGTAGATCTGTGTGTCGTCTGCAGAGCTGTGGTAGATCTGAGTGTCGTCTGCAGAGCTGTGGTAGAGCTGTGTGTCGTCTGCAGAGCTGTGGTAGAGCTGTGTGTCGTCTGCAGAGCTATGGTAGATCTGTATGTCGTCTGCAGAGCTGTGGTAAGAGATTTGGTTCTTTTTCATTATTTGGCTCATTGGGAGCATATACAGGTTGAATAGGAGTGGCCCAAGAATTGAGCCTTGAGGAACTCCGCATGTCATGGATGTCCACTCAGACTTATGCTCTCCTATACTCGCATAATAACCTCTCCCTTCTAAGTATGGCCTGAACCATTTTAGGACTATCCCAGAAAGCCCCACCCAGTTTTCCATCCGGTCAAGAAGTATGTTGTGATCGACAGTGTCAAATGCAGCACTGAGTAGTACCAGTACTGATAATTTGCCTTTATCAGTATTTAAGTGAATATCGTTTATTATCTTTATCAGCGCTGTCTCTGTGCTGTGATGCGATCTGAAACCAGATTGAAAAGTGTCAAAGTATCCATTCGAGCTTAAAGGGATAGTTCACCCAAAAATGAAAATTCTGTCAGTATTTACTCACCCTCATGTTGTTCCAACCCAGTAAGACCTTCGTTCATCTTTGGAACACGAATTAAGATATTTTTGATGAAATCTGAGAGCTGGATCACTCCTCCATACTAGTCCATAGGCTTCTTCAAGGATTGAAACTTGCCGGCCTCGAAAAGTTATTAAAAACATAGTTAAAATAGTCCAAGTGACTACAGTGGCTCAATCTTAAGTTTTTCAAGCGATGAGAATACTTTTTGTGCGCAAAAACAAACAAAAATAACGACTTTATTTCAAATATTTATTTCCTTCTCGTGGGCCTCTAGTCAGTTAAACTAGTGTGTTTGCGTAGAGCTACGTCACACGCAGGCTCACTATTGGCCGACGCTGGTCATGTTTATGATGCGTGTGACGTACAACAACAGAAGCTTACGCTGTTACACGAGTTTAACTGACTCAGAAGGAAATGAATAGTTGAAATAAAGTCGTTGTTTTTGTTTGTTTTTGCGCACAAAAAGTATTCTTGTCGCTTGATAAACTTAAGATTGAGCCACTGTAGTCACTTGGACTATTTTAACGATGTTTTTAATAACTTTTCGAGGCCGGCAAGTTTCAATTCCTGAAGAAGCCTATGGACTAGTATGGAGGAGTGATCCAGCTCTCAGATTTCATCAAAAATATCTTAATTCGTTTGCCGAAGATGAACGAAGGTCTTACGGGGTTGGAACAACATGAGGGTGAGTAAATACTGACAGAATTTTCACTTTTGGGTGAACTATCCCTTTAATAATTTGTTCAGCTAATTGAAGACAACTTTTTCAATGATCTTGCCTATGAAAGGAAGATTTGAGATCGGTCTATAGTTGCTTAATATGGTCTTATCCAGATTGCTCTTTTTCCGGAGGGGCTTGACAACTGCAGTTTTCAGGGAGTTTGGAAAAGTCCCAGAGAGAAGTGAGGCATTAACCACTTCTAGAAGATCTGCTTCTAAGCTGTGTAACACAGTTTTGAAGAAAGATGTGGGAAATGCATCAAGGGCGCAGGTTGATGTTTTAAGGTGCTGTACGGTTTCTTCCAAAATTTGGCCATCAATTTCTTTGAAATCAGACATAGTAACTACTTTCTCAGGTTGTGGTCTGATCTGTCTGACCCCAGTGCGGCTCAATGATGTGCTGATCACCTTTCTGATATTATTGATTTTCCCAGAGAAGAAAGAAGCAAACTCCCTGCACTTGCTGTCTGAGAGCAATTCATTGGGAATCTGGCTTGGAGGGTTTGTCAGTCTCTCTACAGTAGCAAAAAGAGTGCGTGTGTTGTTTAAGTTGCTGTTGGCTCTGCTGGCTCTCTGTTGATCGAGATCTGCTGTTCACTGATCGATTGCTCCTGTCTGCCTTCCTGCCTGCTGTGAGTTTCCTGCGGGCTGTAAACTCTACGCCTCGTATTAGCTTTGTATTTCTTTCTGTTTTGAACCATCATTTACTTTCATTTCTAGTTGTTTATATTACTAAATACAGTTTACCCACCATCTCAGATTAACCTTACATCGCTAGCTTCAGTTATTGTTAGCACAGCACGCTAGTGTTTACGCGCCACCCGCGCTCATTTATTTATTATTTATTTTCTCTCGCACGCCCGCGCCTTTGAGTTCATAAAAGCCCAGGTAAGTAAGAATCAGTCAACACAAACGGTGAGTAATGTCTTGTCCTGTTATTGTCACCTGTGTCACATGTCATATGTTTAGTATAGCCTTCTCCGATGGCAATATAGGATTTATTTGTGATAAATGCAAGGAGACAGTCAGGCTGACGGAGAAGATTTCAGAGCTAGAGACACGCATCCAAACTTTAATTGAGGATAGTAAGGATAGTACTAGAGCTTTAGATACTATTTTGGATGCGCCTAGCATAGTGAACTCTGTACATGATTCGGTTCCGGCTGAAGTAGAGCCCACGCAGCAGGGCAGATGGGGGACCGTGAGAGATCGCTCTAGTCGCGGATTAACAAACCACTCTTCCGTTCCGATTACCATAAAAAATCGATTTGCCCAACTCAGTGAAACGCCCACTGAGAATTCTGTTGATTGTGCCCTGGTAATTGGTGATTCGATCACACGGAACGTGAAAATAGAGACACCAGCCAAGTCAAGTCAAGTGTATTTATATAGCGCTTTTCACAATATAAATTGCATCAAAGCAGCTTCACAATATCAATCAAATAACATAACAATGTTTGTTTCTTAGTGGAAAAAAAAACATCCACGTTTGGTAGGGCTGATCAATGGTATTAATGCTTGGTTAATTAATTTGAATATCCCCAACTGAGCAAGCCAAAAGCAACAGTGGCAAGGAACCGAAAAACTCCATCAAGTGACCTACTGGTGTCCTAAAACTCCATCAGGTGACCTAATGGAGAGAAAAAAAAAACCTTGGGAGAACCCAGGCTCAGTCGAGGGCCAGTTCTCCTCTGGCGTTTATGAACTAGAGGCCGGATTTACAGTAACTGTAATTTGATACAGAATTTTGTTTTATTTTATCCCTTCGGGGTGGGTACACGAACCGGAATCACAACGTTTTATCTGTAGAGTGGGAAAGGGATCCTCCATAGGGAGCGGCTAGTTGGCACTTCAGCACTGCGTTGTCATCGGGTCCAGGCAAAGCTCCTTGTCAGATCTGGATACGGCCTGGATCCGGCAGGCTGCGGGAAAACCTCGGGATAAACAAAGACACTAAAATTAGCGTAGATGCCATTCTTCTTATGATGATGTAACGAGTACATCAGGATTTAAGGGAAGTGTTCCCAGTTCCGGCTGACCTAATCTATGCAGCCTAACATTGAATTATAGAAGTCTATAATATATTATGTGTATGCTAGGTCAGAGAGATGTGTTTTTAGTGTAGAGACTGAGTTTTGGTGCTAAATAGGAAAAGGATCTACCGCCAGCAGTCGATTTTGATATTCTAGGTATTATCAACTGGCCTGAAGTTTGAGATCGCAATAGACGTGAAGGACTATAATGTGTTAAGAGCTCGCTCAAGTACTGCGGAGCTAAACCATTTAGTGCTTTGTAAGTAATCAACAATATTTTAAAATGTATACGATGTTTAATAGGCAGCCAATGCAGTGTTGACAGAACCGGGCTAATATGGTCATATTTCCTGGTTCTAGTAAGAACTCGAGCTGCAGCGTTTTGGACCAGCTGTAGTTTACTTATTAAGCGTGCAGGGCAACCACCCAGTAGAGCATTACAATAATCTAGTCTTGATGTCATGAAAGCATGAACTAATTGTTCCGCATTTGTTAATGAGAGCATATGTCGTAATTTAGATATATTTTTAAGATGGAAAAATGCGGTTTTACAGATACTAGACACGTGACTTTCAAATGAAAGATTGCTATCAAAAAGCACACCCAGGTTCCTAACCGACGACGAAGACTTAATAGAGCAGCCATCAAGTGTTAGACAGTGTTCTTGGTTATTACGTGTGGAAGTTTTTTGTCCAATAATTAGAATCTCTGTTTTTTCAGAGTTTAGTAGTAGGAAATTACTAGTCATCCAATTTTTTAAATCAGCTATGCATTCCGTTAATTTTGTGAATTGGTAAGTTTCGTTAGAATTTGAAGAAATATACAGCTGAGTATCATCGGCATAACAATGAAAGCTAATTCCATGTTTCCTACATGGAATGGTAGCATGGTAGCAGCGGCCCTAGTACTGAGCCTTGTGGTACGCCATACTGAACTTGTGATCGATAAGACATCTCTTCATTTACTGCTACAAACTGATAACGGTCAGATAAGTATGATTTAAACCATGCTAGTGCAATTCCACTAATGCCAACATAGTTTTCTAGTCTATTTAAAAGAATGTTGTGGTCAATTGTGTCAAATGCAGCACTAAGATCAAGTAACACTAATAGAGAGATACAACCACGATCGGATGATAAAAGTAAATCATTTGTAACTCTAATGAGAGCTGTCTCAGTACTATGGTGCGGTCTAAATCCTGACTGAAAATCCTCGCAGATATCATTTCTTTCAAGAAAGGAACACAGTTGTGAGGATACTGCTTTTTCTAATATCTTTGACAGAAAAGGCAGATTTGAGATCGGCCTGTAATTGACTAATTCTGAAGGATCAAGTTGCGGTTTTTTAACAAGCGGTTTTATCATAGCCAGCTTAAACGTTTTTGGTACGTATTCTAGAGACAAAGACGAATTAATGATATTAAGAAGAGGATCTATGATCTCTGGAAGCATCTCTTTCAATAGCTTAGTCGGTATAGGGTCTAACATACAAGTTGTCGATTTAGATGAATTAACGAGTTTGCAGAATTCTTCCTCTCCTATAGCAACAAATGAATAAAATTTTTCCTCAGGGAGACTACAATGCACTCCCTGATGCAATACTGTAGTAGACGGTTGCATAGTTGACCAGCCACCATAGTTACATGTTTGCCGGGAGCCAGAGCGCCTGACATCAAAGCAAATTTAAAAGTGCTGGCTAATGCTAATCGTAAATTCTCTAAGATCATTATTCATGTCGGCACTAATGATGTTCGACTCCGCCAGTCGGAGATCACCAAAATTAATATTAAAGAGGTGTGTAAACTCGCAAGTACGATGTCAGGCACTGTTATTTTCTCTGGCCCCCTTCCTGTTTGCAGGAGTGATGAGATAGTTAGCAGATTGGCCTCACTCAATGGTTGGTTGTCTAAGTGGTGTCCGTTGAATAATATAGAATTCATAGACAATTGGAAAAGTTTTTGGGGCAAGTCTGACCTGTTGAAAAGACATGGTGTTCATCCCTCCTGAGATGGTGCTGCTCTTCTCTCTAGTAATATGGCACATAGTCTTAGAGCTAAAACATGACAATCTGGGGCTCAGGTCAGGAAGCAGACAGACTGGCTAAACCGACCGTCTGCTAGCGGCCTCGCGTCACCAAGGTCAGATAAATCCCATCATATAGAGCCTCTTTCACCTAGATATCATCATATAGAGACTGTGTCTGTTCCCCGAATTTGGAGATCCAAAAAACGTCAGGTAAAAAATTTAATTGATGTTCAACAAATAAAAAAACAGATATAATACAGATGAGCAAATGCTAAAGCTTGGGTTGCTGAATATTCGATCCTTTACTTCAAAATCGCTCATAGTTAATGATATGATTTCAGATTATAATCTAGATGTGCTGTGTTTGACAGAAACCTGGCTAAAACCAAACGATTGCATTACTTGAAATGAGTCAACCCCACAAGATTACTGTTATAAATATGAACCTCGTCTAAAACGCAAAGGGGGAGGTGTT
The DNA here is from genome assembly GCA_030578275.1 of Meda fulgida. NCBI lineage: Eukaryota > Metazoa > Chordata > Actinopteri > Cypriniformes > Leuciscidae > Meda > Meda fulgida. Next base: position 32,597,486 of record CM060630.1, on the reverse strand, counting down.
GCTGTAATTTGTAGTAATATTTTCAAAACCACTAAGAAATCTATTTTTAAATATACTTCTTTTGAAGTGTTGGTGCTTAATGTAAAAATATATAGTGTAAACGATAAATCACGTTTGAGATTTCTGCTGGCTACTGTATACAGGCCGCCAGGGCACCATAAAGATTTTATCAAAGAATTTGCGGACTTTCTATCAGAATTAGCATTGGCTAACGATAAAGTACTAATTGTTGGTGATTTTAATATACATGTAGATAATGAAAAAGATGCATTGGGATTGGCACTTAAAGACATTGTAGACTCAATTGGAGTTAGACAACACGTGTCAGGACCCACTCATTGTCGTAATCATACTCTAGATCTAATATTATCACATGGAATAGATGTTGATGCCGTTGAAATTCTGCAGCAGAGCGATGACATCTCAGACCATTATTTAGTCTCATGTAAATTACATTTAGCCAAGGCTGCAAAGCCGACTCCGTGTTATAAATATGTTAGACCTATAACTTCTGCCACTAAAGATTGCTTTATCAATAATCTTCCTAATCAGTTTCATCATCTCAGCATCCCGGATAGCTTAGAAGAACTTGATATTGCAACAGAAACTTTTAACCCTCTCTTTTCCAGCACTTTAGACGCAGTTGCTCCGTTGCGCTTAAAGAAGATTAAAGAAAATAGTCCAACGCCGTGGTACAACGAGCACACTCAGGCCCTTAAGAGAGCAGCCGGAAAAATGGAGCGCAACTGGAAGAAAACAAAACTAGAGGTATTTCGGATTTCATGGAAAGAGAGCTCGATTGTTTACAGAGAGGCTTTAAAAGTTGCTAGATCGGCTTATTTTTCAACCCTATTAGAAGAAAATAAACATAATCCTAGGTATTTATTTGAAACAGTGGCTAAACTAACGAAAAAGACAGCTTCAAGCACAGAAGTTTCAGGCCAACACAGTAATGACTTTATGAACTTCTTCACTTATAAGATTGATAATATCAGGGACAAAATTATAACTATTCAACCGTCTACTACAGTCTCGCATCAGGGAGTGCATTGTAGTCTCCCTGAGGAAAAATTTTATTCATTTGTTGCTATAAGAGAGGAAGAATTCTGCAAACTCGTTAATTCATCTAAATCGACAACTTGTATGTTAGACCCTATACCGACTAAGCTATTGAAAGAGATGCTTCCAGAGATCATAGATCCTCTTCTTAATATCATTAATTCGTCTTTGTCTCTAGAATACGTACCAAAAACCTTTAAGCTGGCTATGATAAAACCGCTTGTTAAAAAACCGCAACTTGATCCTTCAGAATTAGGCAATTACAGGCCGATCCCAAATCTGCCTTTTCTGTCAAAGATATTAGAAAAAGCAGTATCCTCACAACTGTGTTCCTTTCTTGAAAGAAATGATATCTGCGAGGATTTTCAGTCAGGATTTAGATCGCACCATAGTACTGAGACAGCTCTCATTAGAGTTACAAATGATTTACTTTTATCATCCGATCGTGGTTGTATCTCTCTATTAGTGTTACTTGATCTTAGTGCTGCATTTGACACAATTGACCACAACATTCTTTTAAATAGACTAGAAAACTATGTTGGCATTAGTGGAATTGCACTAGCATGGTTTAAATCATACTTATCTGACCGTTATCAGTTTGTAGCAGTAAATGAAGAGATGTCTTATCGATCACAAGTTCAGTATGGCGTACCACAAGGCTCAGTACTAGGACCGCTGCTGTTCACTCTGTACATGCTACCATTAGGACATATCATTAGGAAACATGGAAATAGCTTTCATTGTTATGCCGATGATACTCAGCTGTATATTTCTTCAAAACCTAACGAAACTTACCAATTCACAAAATTAACGGAATGCATAGCTGATTTAAAAAATTGGATGACTAGTAATTTCCTACTACTAAACTCTGAAAAAACAGAGATTCTAATTATTGGACAAAAAACTTCCACACGTAATAACCAAGAACACTGTCTAACACTTGATGGCTGCTCTATTAAGTCTTCGTCGTCGGTTAGGAACCTGGGTGTGCTCTTTGATAGCAATCTTTCATTTGAAAGTCACGTGTCTAGTATCTGTAAAACCGCATTTTTCCATCTTAAAAATATATCTAAATTACGACATATGCTCTCATTAACAAATGCGGAACAATTAGTTCATGCTTTCATGACATCAAGACTAGATTATTGTAATGCTCTACTGGGTGGTTGCCCTACACGCTTAATAAATAAACTACAGCTGGTCCAAAACGCTGCAGCTCGAGTTCTTACTAGAACCAGGAAATATGACCATATTAGCCCGGTTCTGTCAACACTGCATTGGCTGCCTATTAAACATCGTATAAATTTTAAAATATTGTTGATTACTTACAAAGCACTAAATGGTTTAGCTCCGCAGTACTTGAGCGAGCTCTTAACGCATTATAGTCCTTCACGTCTATTGCGATCTCAAACTTCAGGCCAGTTGATAATACCTAGAATATCAAAATCGACTGCTGGCGGTAGATCCTTTTCCTATTTAGCACCAAAACTCAGTCTCTACACTAAAAACACATCTCTTTGACCTAGCATACACATAATATATTATAGACTTCTATAATTCAATGTTAGGCTGCATAGATTAGGTCAGCCGGAACTGGGAACACTTCCCTTAAATCTTGATGTACTCGTTACATCATCATAAGAAGAATGGCATCTACGCTAATTTTAGTGTCTTTGTTTATCCCGAGGTTTTCCCGCAGCCTACCGGATCCAGGCCGTATCCAGATCTGACTAGGAGCTTTGCCTGGACCCGATGACAACGCTGTGCTGAAGTGCCAACTAGCCGCTCCCTATGGAGGATCCCTTTCCCACTCTACAGATAAAACGTTGTGATTCAGGTTCGCGTACCCACCCCGAAGTGATAAAATAAAACAAAATTCTGTATCAAATTACAGTTACTGTAAATCCGGCCTCTAGTTCATAAACGCCAGAGGAGAACTGGCCCCCGACTGAGCCTGGGTTCTCCCAAGGTTTTTTTTTCTCTCCATTAGGTCACCTGATGGAGTTTTAGGACACCAGTAGGTCACTTGATGGAGTTTTTCGGTTCCTTGCCACTGTTGCCTTTGGCTTGCTCAGTTGGGGATATTCAAATTAATTAGCCAAGCATTAATACCATTGATAGGCCCTACCAAACGTGGATGTTTTTTTCCACTAAGAAACAAACATTGTTATGTTATTTGATTGATACTGTGAAGCTGCTTTGATGCAATTTATATTGTGAAAAGCGCTATATAAATACACTTGACTGTTTCTAATATTAGAGAAGAAAGTCTGTCTAGCTTTGCCTAGTTCCACATTGACAGCATGGATGGTGTCTTTGTAGAGGTTATAATGGACTACAAGTTTTGTCTTCCGCCACATACGCTCTGCTTTTCTGCATTGTCTTTTCATATTTTGCACTGCTGTTGAGTTTCTCCAAGGTGCTTTCTGTCTACCACTCTTCCTGACTTTCACAGGAGCAATATCATCAATTACACCTTTAACTTTTGACTTAAAAGAATCAAGGAGAAAATCAACAGAGTCAGCAGATATGCTTGGTGTTAAAGATATGGCCTTCATAAATAGCACACTAGTGTTCTCATTTAAACATCTCCTCTTGACAGACACAGATCTAGCTTCAATGGCAGGAGAGATCAATATATCAAAGAAAATACAGAAATGATCAGACAGTGCTACGTCCTTCAATCGATGAAATGTTAAGACCCTTACTGATAAGTAAATCTAGAGTGTGTCCACGATTGTGTGTCGGTCCATGTACATGCTGAGTCAGATCAAAAGTTTTTAAAACAGTTTTGATTCCTGCATTATCTATGTGAATGTTAAAATCTCCAGCAATAGCAAAACAGTCAAACTCTGAGGAAGTTGTTGATAACAGTTCTGTAAAGTCCTCAGCAAAGGCTGGAGAGTATTTTGGAGGCCTGTAAAAAATGATAAGTAAAATGCGGGGAGCACCTTTTAACACAATACCCAGATATTCGAAAGACAGGCATTGATAGACATCTTTAAAAAGAGCAGCCACACCCCGGCCTCTCCTGCCCGCTCTGCAGACACTCATAAAAGTAAAGTTAGGAGGGGATGTTTCATTGAGGACTGTTGCACTGCAGCTGTCTTCTAGCCAAGTTTCATTTAGCAACATAAAATCCAGGTTGTATGTGGTTATTAAGTCGTTGACTAGAAGTGATTTATTTTTAAGTGAGCGGATGTTTAAAAGTGCTAACTTAACAGTCTTAACAGTCTTAACTTTCTGTCCCCACAGCAATCTTAGTTTGGTGTGTAATAGGCACCAGATTAGATGGGTTTGCTGTATGGCTTTTGAAGGCCTTAGACTTTCTATCATGTAATCGAACAGCAATAGAGAAAGATACAGGCACACTGGGTTCACACACACACACACACACAAGAACTTTCCGTAGCCATCTGCACTTGTATGGGACTGCAGTCTCACGTAATTTGCCCTGATCTGACTCATAGACTTCCAGGTTAAAGATATTGTATATGTCCTAATCTGACCTCTGACCCCTATATTGGGATATTCAAATTAATTAACCAAGCATTAATACCATTGATCAGCCCTACCAAACGTGGATGTTTTTTTCCACTTAAGAGACAAACATTGTTATGTTATTTGATTGATACTGTGAAGCTGCTTTGATGCAATTTATATTGTGAAAAGCGCTATATAAATACACTTGACTTGACTTGACCCCTAAACAAAACAGAAACCTGTGCAAAATGAATATAACCCTTTTTAGCTAGTGAGAACCAGCATCAGCTTTTATTGCCAACCACAACATGTACAAGGAATTTGTCCTGTTGCACAGGTGCATAAACATAGTAAGAAAACAAGGAATAAAATTGTAATTTTGTGTCACAAATATGTCACAGGTCTGGCCACTCTAACACACACACACACACACACACACACACACACACACACACACACACACACACACACACACACACACACACACACACACATCATCAGAACATCACCATTCTCTTCAAGTGGTCATTGAACCGCAGAATGTTTGAGATGTTTGTGTAATCCGGTCCTCTTCCCTGTGTTTTAACAGGTTGCCATGACAACTGCCTACTCCATCCTTCCTCTGGATGTGTGTGTGATCTTTGAACGTCTGGAGTGTCTGTTCTCGATAGACGAACACACATGACCTTCCTGTCTGCTGTCCCGGGTTACAATCCCACGAGACGCTAAACTAGACAGAGGTGGAGGATCACTCACACACACACACACACACACTTACTCACATACTCAAACTCACAAGACAGAGGTGGAGGATCAGACTCACACACACACACACACACACACACACACACCAGAGCTGCCAACTCTCACGCACTGGCCGTGAGACACCCGCATTTGAGTGGTTTCACACGCTCACATGCCACACCCCCGATTTCTCATGCTGAAATGTCAAACCGGTCGGCCTGAAAGATGAGTTTGTCTATAGATCTACCTGGTGAGCCACTCGTGATCGACTAGTTATGTCGCAAATGAGTTAAAATCTCCCGGAATCTGGAGCGAGCGCACATGTGAGACAGAAAACCACGTGGCGCGCGCGGAATGCCATCTCATGTGCTCATGTTCATGTGCTCAACAGATATGTCTCTGCCCGATCAATATTTTGTCCCTAATTTCAAGCCACACACCATGAGAAACCATTGCTACAACTGCTGAAAGTGAACAGTGTTTTACTGTAGCATTACATAAAAAGCAAGTGTCATTGCCACATCGGTGTAAACCAGGGAGTTTAGGGTTTCAGGTTATCCTACATTAGGTTTTAAGGGTTTAATGAATACTCAAATGTACTTTAAAACACTGCTTAGACATCACTGTATGAATTACACAGGTTCTTATTAAAGCTACAGAAGTTATTCAGTCAAGAGCAGTGAGAGATTTTCTTTAAGTCTTCTGTTGTGTGATTAGTGTTATTATAAAGCAGGAATATTAGTGTTATTATAGAGTAGGAATATTAGCGTTATTGTAGAGCAGGAATATTAGTGTTATTGTTACGATGTGGTTTTGTGTCCTGTCTTGTTCTATAATTCCCTGTCTTGTCTATTAGTTATCCCAGGTGTTTCTGATTTCCCACGCCCCCCTTGTTTAGCTCATTTGTCCCTGATTATTTAAGCCCTGTGTTTCAGTCTTGTCTTTGTGAGTTCTTGTCTATTGTTTAACGTGATGTTGGTTGTTCCTGCTCCCGAGCCCTGTATCCAGTCTTGCTTGTTGTAAAGTTAGCAGTTTGTTAATTAAAGCGTGTGCTGCAGTTGGATCCTGCCTCATCTTTACTTCAACCGCACCTCGTTACAGTTATTATAGAGCAGGAATATTAGCGTTATTGTAGAGCAGGAATATTAGTGTTATTATAGAGCAAGTGTTATTATAGAGCAGGAATATTAGCGTTACTATAGAGCAGGAATTTTAGCGTTATTATAGAGCAGGAATATTACAGTTATTATAGAGCAAGTGTTATTATAGAGCAGGAATATTAGTGTTATTATAGAGCAGGAATATTAGCGTTATTATAGAGCAGGAATATTAGGCTGCTGTCACCATGCATGAAAGGGAAACTGAGAATACTCACATTTTAAATGAATAATAAAAAAGTTTTAAAAATTGTGTTCTTGAATGTGTGCGCAAAAACAGTGAACACACACTTACATACTCAGGTTCACAGAAAGCTCTCAAAACACAAGAGAATCACAACTACAGTATTTACTTTTTATTTTATTTTTTGGATTTACTAACTTAAACTCTACAAATATAAATAATATATTTAATCTAAAACCGTAATCTAATTTTTCATCTATTTTACTTAGAGTTGATAAGTGAGTCAACACGGAATCAGCAGGACGTCCATATCACACGATCACAGCATCAGATTCAACATCAGTGTGTGAACGCCTCATAATTACACATATTAGATACTCAACGTAGAGTTTCTATCTAAGAGCACTGACACTAGAACTGCACATTAGCTACTCGTAAAAACACAATCACAGCACAATAGTAGAGGAAGAGGTTAGGCTGGGCTACTTCTCGGTTCAGGAACATGTAGAAGAATCAGTCAGTCTGAACTCTGATGTTCCACCAGCGGCCTAATATCTCATCCTCAGATGACCTGAAGTAGATATTAGATATAGATATAGTGTAGATATTAATGAAAACAGTGCGTTCCTGCGGACTGGCTGCAACAATGCTTCCTAGCGTACACAACTAGCGCTCAGGTCTGAGTGTGTTTCTGACCTCTGCTTCCTGAAGCACATTTACAGGAGCTGAGCAGAAACTCAATAAACGGACAGACAAATGGAATCAGTCGCTCCCAGAGCAGAATTCATTTCTTTCCCTGTTCTCTTAAGCTCCATCACAAGCAACCGTGCCTGAGCAGAATAGATAATCACTACAGCTCTACATCACTACAACTCTACATCACTACATCTCTACATCACTACATCTCTACATCTCTCCATCTCTACATCTCTCCATCTCTACATCTCTCCATCTCTACATCACTACATCTCTACATCACTACATCACTACATCTCTACATCACTACATCTCTACATCACTACATCTCTATATCTCTACATCTCTACATCACTACATAACTACAGCTCTACATCTCTACATCACTACATCTCTACATCACTACATCTCTACATCACTAGGCAAGGCAAGGCAAGGCAAGTTTATTTATATAGCACATTTCATACACAATGGTAATTCAAAGTGCTTTACATAGAAGAAATTAAAACAAAAGAAATCAGAAAAATTTAAACAGTTTAGAATAAAAGATAAAATACAGAAATAATCAAATAAAATTAGAATAATTAAAACATTAAATAAAATACAGTACAAACAGTCGGACGAGCAGTGGCACAGTGCTCATTCAGTAAATGCATAGGTAAACAGATGTGTTTTGAGTCTGGATTTGAATGTGACTACTGTAGGAGCACATCTGATCTCTTCTGGAAGCTGGTTCCAGCTACGGCTGGCATAGTAGCTAAAAGCACACTCACCATGCTTAGAGTGAACCCTTGGTATTTCTAGCTGATGTGATCTGAGTGATCTGTTGGGTTTATATTCAGTGAGCATATCTGCAATGTATTGAGGTCCTAGGCCATTGAATGATTTATATACCAGTAATAATACTTTAAAATCAATTCTATATGTAACTGGCAGCCAGTGTACAGACCTGAGGACTGGTGTCCTCAGAATCCTGGCAGCAGCGTTCTGTATGAGCTGCAACTGTCTAATGGTCTTTTTAGGAAGGCCAATGAGGAGTCCATTACAATAATCCACCCTGCTGGTGATGAAAGCATGCACAAGTTTCTCTAAGTCTTGACTGGAGACAAAGCATCTAATTCTTGCAATATTTTTCAGATGATAATTATGCTGATTTAGTTATTGCTTTGACATGACTACTGAAACTAAGGTCTGACTCTAGAGACACACCCAGATTCCTGACTTGATTTTTAGTTGTTTGACCCCTAGACTGAAGGTAAGGGTTCACCTTGAGAACTTCATCTTTGTTTCCAAACGCAATGACTTCAGTTTTGTCTTTGTTTAACTGAAGAAAGTTTTGGCACATCCAATTGTTTAGTTCATCAATGCATTGGCAAAGGGAGTCAATGGGGCTGTAATCGTTAGTCAATAGGGCTAAGTAGAGCTGTGTGTCGTCTGCATAGCTGTGGTAAGAGATTTGGTTCTTTCTCATTATTTTGCTCATTGGGAGCATGTACAGGTTGAATAGGAGTGGCGCAAGAATTGAGCCTTGAGGGACTCCGCATGTCATGGATGTCCACTCAGACTTATGCTCTTGTTGTAGAAACTTTAATAGTCATTTATTCCTAACAGATATCATAAGGGATTGAACCTATTCAATGTGTAAAAGTATATGTGTGTACGTGCTTGTGCGTGACGTTTCAGGAATATATGGGACAGGACCTCTTGACCTTAGGAATGGTCAAGATTTGGCTAGTTTAGTTCAGGGCCAGGTTGTGTCCTTAAGAAGAATATGAACAGCAGTGGGGACCTTATCTGAGTGGGTGAAAGGGTAACTGCTGTGAGGAGGAACCTTGAAAAGAGTATAAAGGCTGTCTCATGTCTTCCTGGTGGGCGTCACTCACTTCACAGGGTAACTGCTGTGTTGGCGACTGGGCCTATTCTTGCAAGAATAAATATTTCTCTTTTTATAAATTTGACTCTGAGTGTCTCTTACGCAGTGATGATGTTTAACAGAAGTTTTGCCACAACAATTTGGTGTCAGAAGTGTGGGATTCCTTGGAAGTGCCTTCTGGACCTGAGAGCGGACGGTGTTTGGCCACCTAGACTGAGCAGTTCCAGCTCTACCTCTTAAGTTTCAGAGAGAGGGGCCGACCGCTATCAGGGCCAGGAGAAACTCCACTGGAATCAAATGAGAACGAACCCGTGGCAATCCAAGACATCTCTGGTAAGAGACAGTTAAAATGTTTTTCTTTTGGGCTAAAATGTTTTTCAATTTGTGAGTAAAACCATAGTGGCTGAGTCTGTTCGTTTCTGTGGTGTAGGTCAAGAGCACCGATCCAATAGGGCTAACTGTGCGAAGTGCGTATTTGCAAAACACGTCATGGGGTAGCGATTTTGCAAATCGAGGAATCTTCGTACAGCAGTTTATTGGGGGTCGGTTGAGACTTACGGGCGGGTCAAGGGTTAATACAGTAGGCCTAACTGCGTGAGGTGCGTATTTGCAAAACACGTCACGGGGTAGCGATTTTGCAAATCGAGGAATCCTCACGTAGCAGTTTACTGGGAGTTAATCGATTCGCCAGGAAAAGCACTGGGTGCGCCCTGTCTGGTCTTGGGTTAAGGGATCAGATCTGGTGGAGACGTCCAACAGATTATTAGACGCAGCATCGAACTGAGAAATCCACAGAGTAACAGAAACAGCCAGTATGGGTACATTTCAGAGTAAGCTTGCCAAATTTGACACACCGGTTTTCTATCAAATGAGGAAATATTATGAGGGAAAATGTATGTTAGACATTGAAAAAACTGAGAAAATACCATGATTTCCTCAGGGAGGGAATCAGTTGAACAGGGCAGTGAGAAACAAAGAGTTATGGCTGTGTTCAAACGTGTGTAAGCAATGTGGACAAACAATGGATTGTTGTCTTAAAGGGGAAGATAAAAAATAAAAATAAAAGTCGAACTGCAGAGAGAAATAAGGTTTTTACTTCTTCATCAAGTAAATGGATGCATGACATTAGATGTCTATAGAACTTAAATGTATATGTTAAGGATTGAAGTAGCAAGCAGCAGCAATAAGGCTTTCTGTGTGAAATAGAGTGATAGAGTGATAGAAATAGAGTGGAACTGTAAGTGAGAAACTTGATGGAAGAGGGAAGTGAAGGGAAAACAAGAAGGTTGGTGTGTGAGATATGTGTGTGGGGGATTGTAAGCAAGCACTCATGTACTGGTTAGATAATGAAGGAACTGGCATGTAGAGAAAAGAAAGGAAAGGATACAGAAGGAACTGGCATGTAGGGAAAGATTGAGAAGACATAGTGGAAACCTATATGTGATGAAAATAAAATGTCTGACAGAATTTATGGAAATTATAGTTTTATAAAAAGCTAATGCATATAGCCTGGTATTTATGATTGTAGACGATGTCTGTATTTAATATCTGAGGAGTGACTGAGGGTCCAGCTATGCTGGGAGTATAGCAACAGTGTTTGCTTATTCAGCCCGGCTTCCGGACGTTAAATATATACTTGTCTTGTAATCAGTGTTGTTGCTGATAATACCAAATTAGTAAAATGTAAAGACAACTTTGACCAAAGATTCTGGAAATCAATAATGTATAATGTTGGATATTTGTTGATATTAAGTCATTGAAAGAAAAAGATATTGTCTGTTTTATAACGGAAATTCTGGGTCAGGGATCATTTCCCTGGACAAGTATGACTAAAGTTAAATGAAAACTTTGTGAAAACAACTTATGCAGCTTATGAAAATTGATGTGCGGCCAATAATAATGATAAAGATTATGATTCGGCTATTGGGATTGAATCCGCCACTGGTGGACTGTAAAAGAATACAAAGAAACTGCTTATCAGCTCTGTTTGCATTCCTGATTGGGACACACTGCTTCAAGGGTGTGCAGTAAGTTGGAGCTGTTTGAAAGCTCACGATGATCAAACTATAGGCAGGACCATTTAACACGTAACTGTAAATGCCCACGAAAAGGTGTTTGAAAATGTGATAGTGACACATTTCTGGTAATAATGTGGGTTTGAAAGTAGACCAGTGTTTAAATGACGACATTAACATTTTCGTCTGAAAAAGAATAAGAGATAAAAACAAGGTCAAAAGATTGAAGTCTTAAAGTGAATCCTTTTGAAGAAAAGATCTATAATAGTAATTTTTTTTGAAACAGTGAAACAGTTTGATGAAAGTTGCAAAATATATAAAAGTAACTAAAAGGATGATTGTTTTAATTCAACATTTTAAGAAGGGTTCAGGTTATATAGAGAGACAAATCTCACGGATGATTTATAATAACTGCAAAAGATGCAGAGTAGCCTTGTCAAAGTTAGTGTGAATCCCGATTGGAGAGTGATAAACTCCTAGAAAAAAACGTTGAAGTCAGATATTAAGCTATGGTAATTGAGAACTAGAATAATTATTTTTATTTAAGATTAAATAAGTAGAAGTAATAGGCTACTGGATTAACAGTTGTTAAATGTAAAATGTGTTCTGTTAGTGTTTTGACCATGAAAGAACTAGAAGCTGATGTTTTGCTTTCAAAAGATAAGTTTGTTATTGGCTGTAATGAAACAGCTCGCTTATCTGAATCTGATGTCTGCTGTGGCTGAAAACCGCCAGTACGACAGAGACTCAATCTGAGTGGAAATTTCTAATCTCTAAATTCCATGAGATATGGGCAAAAGACAACTATAAAAATGTTTATTTGGAAACACATGTAATTTCAGGCAAATATGCCTTAAGCTTGGATAGAGTTAAAAGTACAGTGTGCCAGTCCTGAAAGCCTCAGAGTCTCTCTCAATCATGTCAGCTAAAAGCTGTTATTTGAGCCTGTGTCATAAGTAACAAGCTATTTATAGTAAAAGCACAGTGTTTCGGTTGAAAATCAGACACAGAGATGTTAAAATAAATCATTGCCATTAAGTGGGCAATTTGTATTTGAGAATGTTTTAAATGTAAACCTGAATGACTTTAAAGAAGTCTTTAAAATAATGATGCAGATCTTAAACGATAGAGGACCAGTAACTTCTTTAAGTTTCCACAATGAAACAGGGCCGAAGGCTACGGCTACAGATGTACAGTAACAGTACACTGAATGTATGGCTGTGATCCAAATTCACTGAGTATAATCTAGGTAGCTAGGTTGATGATTAAGATGGTTAATGGATTTAAGTGATTAAATACTGCTGTTATTAACCTGTCTCCCTGTGTGAATACTATTAGGCAATCGGAATGGCTCTGGTGACTCTTGAACGTGCCTTTCCTAAGCTCCAGAAAACAGCTGAGTTCTGTTGAAGAAAACTGATTGTGTGATGGGAAAGAGCGGTCACAAGTGTGTACGAGTGGCTACTCAATGACGGGATGATCTTCCTGGCCAGGGGACAGCCCAACGCAGGGGTTCACGAACACTGGACACCTCCGGATGGAGGTGTTATATGTGAGAAAGGTATGAGAGTTGAGGGCTGATTACTGGAGGCCACTGGGGTCAGCAGAGCATTGAGAGGTGAGATGCGCTGTGAGGAGTTACGGCAGTCTGACCCAGAAAATGTGAGTTTCCTCTATACCACTCGCCGGAAGAAACCGCATTGGTTGTATAGCTTGTTTTTCATTGTGACAAGTGTCTGCAACTATGCCAGGGGGACAACACCCTGAGGAGAAGAAAATTATAGATAAAGAACAAAGGGGAATGGGCTTTCAAGAGCCGGCTGAGACCAGGAGGGGATTGCCATTATTTGTTGTGGAGACAGTAGCAAACTTTGTATGTATTGGGTCGCCTTATAGGCAAGAAAATGTATAGAAGTGTTGATTTTGAACTAATATGTCTATAACATAGTCTTAACTCCTGAAGGTCGTTAGACATGGTGGCTAAAGATGAAGACAGCTTTCGTAGATTTAAGAAAGGTCTGCATAACAAAGATGAATGGTCAAAGGTTATTGTAATGAATTTAAATTTTGTCTAAGTTACAGTCTTAGAAGGCTGTGGAAAATACTATTTGTTTATAGTGAGAGAGACTGCCTGAGTTGGAGGAAGGGATGGTAACTGTGTCTTTCTTTCTTTCTGTTATCGGCCTGCTAGAGCAAGCTGAAGAAAAATAATGTTAAGGAACCAAAACAACCCAGCTGCCTTTTCTAAAAATCAAATGAATAATGAACAGACATGATTTGAAACTGGTCAAGATACCATGTAAAATTAGGTAAACCTAGAGGAAAATGTGAAGTTTAAAATCGTACTTAAAAATTTAAATCTTTTTAGAGACGATATATTGAAAAGGAGCAGTTGACATGCGTGTCTAATATGAGTGTGTGTGATGGTGACAGCACTTTGTCTTGTATGTGACTATGTGTTAGTTTGGGGTACTAATACTAAGTCTGAATGGAGTGTATATTGTGTCATTACCCACTAGGATGGCTTTTGGCAAATGACAAATTTTAAAGGAAGCTGCTAATTCTGTTAGGTGAAAAGATGATACAGAACATAGGACGAGCTTTAAACTGATTGGTCATCAAGCTCTGTCTGGTATTAATTACTTTTGTCTTTTATGATGTTGATTTGAATTACGTTCTGGATCAGTTTAAGTATTTGATGTAAATTGGAATTGCGGAGTTGTAGATTACCATCTGGCATGGGCTGAGATAAATGAAAATGTTATAGATTTGATGGCAACAACACAGTGACATATTGGCTAAGTCAACATGAAATTAGCAAGAGAGCCCCTCACATTTATGAGTATTGTGATGAAAAGGGGGAAAAATCATTGACTGACATTGACCAAGTCTGTACAGCACGACCTGACCTGATAGAAACAATTGATGACTTTGGAAATGTTTGTAGATGACTGACTTGAGAGACCAAACAACAGGCCTGAAAAGCAGGATTCGCTGTGAGATATTCACTTCCCTTCAAATACTTCGATAAGAAGATGAGATTGTGGCTTTAAGTGAAGAGCGTATTACTTTGTTTCAGAGACAGAGAAAGATGTCTGGAGGAAATTTGGCTGAAGGACGCCGTTTGGGTTGGTGTTGATGGCAAATCAAATTAGTTTAAATTGATGCACGAGTTGAGTCGTGCATCAAAAGGGAGATGGTAAGGATTGACAAAATATGGGTAACTAAAGGACAATATATGTTGGGAGGACACTGGGTTTAATTGGGTAAAAGGCCGTTCCAAACAAAAGTTGCTGTCTGTAAGTGTGCCGCATATGCTGATAACAAAATTGCAGGACTGTTTCAACAGGAGACGCCAGGGCAGATGCAGCAGCGAAGGCTGCGGCAGCACAGCAGACAAAAGAAACTACGTGTACTTTACTATCTGAAAATAACCTCGACATTTGTTTTTCTCTATAGATCATGCAGACTTTTGATACAGGGCAGAATGTGCCCAATAAAATGATGGCTATGGATGAATTTGGCTAACTGGCCTGGGTTATTATTGTAGGAGAAAGGTTCCACACCTGCGCAGCGCATAACTTAAGATTTTCCTTTTGCAGAATGTCAGGATGAATTGCAGCAAACAGAACTGATTCTGTTCCAAATATATAAATATTGTGTTGTGGACATGAGCAAAGTGGGTTGAGTGTTTTTCAGGGGAAAAGGACCCTGAGTGCTATTAAATGAGCAAGAAATTATCCGGTGATAATATGTTTCAGGCTGTTGATTCCACAGGTCACACCAAAAGGGACGAGCGGCTAGACAAGCATCACTAACAAAATAGTTAAGGTCTCCATTCACAGGTGACAACAGGCAAGGAATGGTTCATTCCAGTGGGGGTGCGGTCGTGATTGAAAGTGAAGACCTTGTAAGGATCAGAAAATGGTTGGAGAGTGTGACAACTGGGTCCAAGCCTCTCACCTTAGACAACACCAACAGGCCTCAACCATCGAATAGAGCAGAAAGTGAGGTTTAAAGAAGACGGTGCTAGTAACTGTCTGCCTCGCCTACGAGGGAAAGACCATTGCAACGGCACGCAATGTGTCACCCTGGCGAACACGGAATGTCCGTGGGGCGAACAAGATGATCAACACACCTAGAGGAACCAACTGCCAACTGACGGTTTAAGTTTAACAGAAGAATCTGTTTTTGTGATGATTTTGATGATTTGTTTGATTGAATCGAACTAGGTATTGATTTGATTGTAAATGTAGAAAATCTATTGAAGTTGTCAATGAAGTTCACTCCTTTTATATTGCAGGTTTTTTGCAGCCATGTATTGAGCCCAAGCAACCATGAAAACCTGTTTGTTCCTCTTGCTGAGAGTGGTCCACTGATGAATGTTTGAACTTTCAGTCTTTTAAGTGTTTCAAAAAGTTCATTGAAATCCTTCTTAAGGAGTTCCGACTGCTCTTTATGAATATCATTCTTCCCCACATGAATGATGAGTCGATTTGCAGTCTTATGTTTCATCAGAATGTCCTGAAGTTCTCTGTTTACATCAGAAGTTGTTGCTTGTGGAAGGCAGCATGTTGTTGTATCCCTGCTACTAATGTTTCTGATTATGGAGTCGCCCACTATCAGAGTCCTGGGTCCGGCTGCGCTCTGAGCTGAGTGCCAGTTAGCATCAGTGTTAGCTACAGGCTGATTCAGTCTGTGTTCGATCACATTCATCAAATTTGGGGATTCCTCATTCATTAATACTTCAAATCTTTTCTCAAGATGTATAGGCGGTGGTAGGAGACCAACTACAGCTCACATCACTACATCACTACATCTCTACAACATCGCTCCATCTCTACATCACTACATCTCTACATCACTACATCACTACTACATCTCTACATCACTACATCACTACATCTCTACATCACTACATCTCTACTATATCTCTACATCTCTACATCACTACATCAATACATCAATACATCACTACATCACTACATCTCTACTACATCTCTACATCTCTACATCACTACTACATCTCTACATCACTCTACATCTCTACATCACTACATCTCTACAGCACTACATCTCTACATCACTACATCTCTACATCTCTACAATATCGCTCCATCTCTACATCACTACATCTCTACATCACTACATCACTACTACATCTCTACATCACTACATCTCAACATCACTACATCTCTACATCTCTACATCACTACATCACTACATCTCTACATCACTACATCTCTACATCACTACATCACTACATCTCTACATCACTACATCTCTACTACATCTCTACATCACTACATCTCTACATCTCTACATCAATACATCAATACATCTCTACATCACTACATCTCTACATCTCTTCATCACTACATCACTACATCACTACATCTCTACATCACTACATCTCTACATCACTACATCTCTACATCACTAAATCTCTACATCACTACATCATACAACACACGCAAACATCATACAACACACGCAGAGACACGCAAACACACACACATGACACGTCATACAACACACACAGAGACACGCAAACACGCAAACGTCATACAACACACGCAGAGACAGAGACACGCAAACATCATACAACACACGCAAACTTCATTCAAACATCATACAACACACGCAAACATACAAAACACGCAACCATCATACAACACACGCAACATCATACAAACATCATACAACACACGCAAACATCATACAACACTTGCAAACATCATACAACACACGCAACATCATACAAACATCATACAACACACGCAAACATCATACAACACGCAAACATCATACAACACACGCAAACATCATACAAACATCATACAACAGACACAAACATCATACAAACATCATACAACACACACAAACATAATACAAACATCATAAAACACACGCAAACACACACAACACTTGATTCTTTCTAATACAAGGCAAAAGAAATTGCTTTCTCATCTTATTTATGGAAGACAAAGAAAAATCTGGTTTCATGGCATTGTAAAGCCGTGCTCTGATTTAAATGAGAGATTATTGAGTGTCTTTGGGTTCCAGAGTTTCTGTGCATCCTAATGAGCGCCCGCTTTATCCTGAGAGAAAATCAATAGCACTAATGGACATAAGCAACATCATCAATAACATTAGAAAAAAAAAAAAACAGACTTATTGCTCAGGCACTCTAATACACATACCTAGACCCTGCTGAGGCTTTGGTTTGTTTGTTGGGCTTTTAAAATAATACTAAGACATTATGAGAGTTCTGTGGCCTCTTGTGTGAACACTGATCCATCTCCACATCATCACTCCTGCTGACCAATGAAAGCTGACAGCACGACCTGTTTGAAAGCTTCGGTGTGTGGAGGTTCAAAGGTCACATGCAGGTGTAGTTCAGCATCAGATGCTCCAATAAACAACAACAACAATCGCTCTTCATCTCGACAGATCAATCTAGATTCATATCTATCCACAATATCATCAGCTAATTCATATCTCAAGCACCCGCGGAACTAACTCCAGCACAGAGAGAGGAGAAAGTCGAGATTAACCCAGGCTTATCAGCAATCAGAGATCTGTCCTGAAACATCACCAGACCGAAGTTATGAATGACACATCCTCTGTTTACGCTACACACACACACACACACACACACACACACACACACACACACACACACACACACATCTACCTCGCGCGCGCGAGCTCATCTGTGCTGCAGAAATAATAACATATCATGACAAAAGCGAATCAGATCTTACCTTCAAAACCGAAGAGTAGGAAGAATCCCGGGATGAGGATTGAGTGTATCCAAAAGCAGCTCATTTCGCCCGGTTCCGATGATCGCAGATCTGCCCCGTGCCCGTGCGCGCGCGTGCGTGCGTGTGCGTGTGTGTGTGTGTTCAGCTTCGGTTCGGTTCGGTAATGACAGCTCGTGCTCGTGTTCGGATGCTGCAGAGCTCTTCTCTTCTCACGCTTCTCTGGTGCTTTGCTGCCATCTAACGAAACACGCCAATGAAGCTCATTAATGATGAAAGACACGTACAGGTCTGCTGTCCTCTTTCATTCTCACGAACACTCTCTCTCTCTCTCTCTCTCTCTCCCTCCCTCCTCTCTCCCTCCCTCCCTCCCTCCCTCCCTCTCCCTCCCTCCCTCCCTCCCTCCCTCTCCCTCCCTCCCTCCCTCCCTCTCCCTCCCTCCCTCCCTCTCCCTCCCTCCCCTCCCTCCCTCTCCCTCCCTCCCTCCCTCTCCCTCCCTCCCTCCCTCTCCCTCCCTCCCTCCCCTCTCCCTCCCTCCCTCTCCCTCCCTCTCCCTCCCTCTCCCTCCCTCCCCTCCCTCCCTCTCCCCTCCCTCCCTCCCTCCCTCCTCTCTCCCTCCCTCCCTCCTCTCTCCCTCCCTCCCTCCTCTCTCCCTCCCTCTCCCTCCCTCCCTCCCTCCTCTCTCCCTCCCTCCCTCCTCTCTCCCTCCCTCCCTCCTCTCTCCCTCCTCTCTCCCTCCTCTTTATATGCGACTCTGCTCAAACATTTAAATGAAACTGCAGTCTTATGGCCAGAAGAACATCATTGAGGCTGATTTGATCAAATGAGGATAGTAGTCTTAATCCGGAAGGCTCGAAATGCAATAACAAATACTCTCAAATGAATAGAAGAAATATTGGTTGTTACCCAAAATGCACAACAATAGAGCGATATTCCGCACTGACATCAAAATCTACAACTTATTTTTATTATAACTCAACGAATCTGTCTAGACTATAACATTAAAGAGTGACCTGCACACTGAATGAAAATGCACATTGTGTTATGTTTAAGAAATACGGACAGAAGAAATTTGTTTAATTAATATTAAACTGAGGCACAATATCATCCATGAATGTCTAAGTTAATAACAGTTATTAATCGTATAGCCTCTTTATGTTTAAAGTTCTACTTAATCGATCAGCAAGATTTGCTGCTTGCATTAGGAGGAGGAGTTAATGCATTAGGGGAGGAGTTAATGCATTGGGGGAGGGGTTAATGCATTGGGGAGGGGTTAATGCATTAGGGGACGAGTTAACTCGTTAGGGGAGGGGTTAATGTATTATGGGAGGAGTTAACTCGTTAGGGGAGGAGTTAATACATTAAGAGGAGCCATTAAAGCATTAGGGGAGGAGCAAATACATTAGGGGAGGAGTTAATGCATTAAGAGGAGGAGTTAAAGCATTAGGGGGTGGAGTTTGTGAAGTCAGAAGGCTTGTTCGACTTCATGCAGCGCTGCGCAGACCGATCTGCGGCTGACTTGAAGCAGTGCATGCCGGTTAGAAATTGTGTCAGACTTGACGAGCTCTGATGACGACACAGCTGTTCCACGATTGGCCGGATTCTCGAGCTCTGATGACGACACAGCTGTTCCACGATTGGCCGGATTCTCGAGCTCTGATGACGACACAGCTGTTCCACGTTTGGCCGGATTCTCGAGCTCGGATGTCGACACAGCTATTCCACGATTGGCCGGATTCACGGCATGACAACGATCATGTGCGTTTTGCGATGTTATATTGTGTCATGTTTGTCAAAATAAAACTGATTAAAAAACATAAACCCCACTACATTATTTAAATAGTATTAGGCTTATGTTGAACTTATTCTTGTACAAACAGATGCTGTATTAAACAAAGTATTAAATGGAAATGTATTTGACAAATGTTACATTTTTTTCACTTCAGCTGTGGTAAAGTATGCAAACACCACCAGAGCGTCACTATAGCTCCGGGAAGCAGAGTGTCCTCCCGCCGGCACACGTGACTCTCGTGGATCGGCTACATCCGGCGATGTCCAACACACCTACAGACTTTCTGCTTCCCGTACTGATGCTCGCTCTGTGTTTGCAAACACGAGAACAAGCAAACATTTATAAATCAAAGAGTTATATCTAACCTCACTGCTTTTACTGTTTCCGTTTGATTTGAATTGTTCAGTCCCATTCATGAACGAATATATATATATATATATATATATATATATACACATATATATAAAACGTTGTATTCAGCAACAAAAAATAAATTATTCATTTATTTAAATATTAGAAATTAGCATATCAGCATATACTCTGAATTAAAAGTGCATTGTGTCCTGAATATTTTTAATATTAATGCAATAAGACTGGACATTTTCTTCTAGAAACAAACTTTGTTGTATTATTTTCCTGTTATCTCTGTCAAGTTGCTTTGAAACACTCTGTATTGTAAAAAGCGCTGTATAAATAAAGCTGACTTGACTTGACATCAATTAAACTTCTTCTGACTGTAATACAAACGTTGACGAAGAGTTTGGAGGCCCTTCAGTTTTTGAGGCCAGAAGTTTGATACAGTATTTGTCTCTTTAGCAGTTTTATAAACACTGAGCCAGGCAGCTTTCAAATCTTTCAAATCTTTCATTTGAAAGTCACGTTTCTAGTATCTGTAAAACCGCATTTTTCCATCTTAAAAATATATCTAAATTACGTCATATGCTCTCATTGACAAATGCGGAACAATTAGTTCATGCGTTCATGACATCAAGGCTAGATTATTGTAATGCTCTACTGTGTGGTTGCCCTGCACGCTTAATAAACCAACTACAGCTAGTTCAAAATGCAGCAACTCGAGTTATTACCATAACCAGGAAGTATGACCATATTAGCCGGTTCTGTCAACACTGCATTGGCTCCCTATTAAACATCGCATACATTTTAAAATATTGCTGATTACTTATAAAGCACTAAATGGTTTATCTCCGCAGTGCTTGAGCGAGCTCTTAACGCATTATAGTCCTTCACGTCTATTGCGATCTCAAAACTCCGTCCAGTTTATAATACCTAGAATATCAAAATCGACTGCGGGCGGTAGATCCTTTTCCTATTTAGCAACAAAACTTTGGAACAATCTTCCTAACATTGTCCGGGAAGCAGACACACTCTGTCAGTTCAAAGCTAGATTAAAAACACATCTCTTTGACCTAGCATTCACATAATACATTATCGCCTTCTATAACTCAATGTTAGGCTGCATAGATTAGGTCAGCCGGAACCGGGAACACTTCCCTTAAATCCTGATGTACTCGTTACATCCTAAGAAGAATGGCATCTACGCTAATTTTAGGGTCTTTGTTTATCCTGAGGTTTTCCCGCAGCCTGCCGGATCCAGGTCGGATCCAGATCTGACTAAGACCTTTGCCTGGACACACACACACACACACACACACACACACTCACACTCACATACACTCCAGATCTGACTAGGACCTTCGCCTGGACCGATGACAATGCAGTGCTGAAGACAACTAGCCTCTCCCTATGGAGGATCCCTTTACCATTCTACAGATAAAGCGCTGTGGAGAATTCGGTTTGCGTACCTAACCCGAAGTGACAAAATTTATAGGCAAGACAAGTAGTTTATTTAGGCATGGTTTGTAGGGAATTACAAACCTGCGCACATATATTCAAACAGCACATAACTATAGAATCAGTTCTTAATGCGCATGTGAACGCCATCAGCGTTTATCACAGGTTTCATATTTAAAGTCTGTTTAGAGAGAACAGTGTTGTTTTAGCGGCCCCTAATTTAATAACAAATGATCATTTCAACGGAAATGAATCAATCAAAACTAACTTTAGCTGGAAAATATCATTATTCAAGAACCGCTATAAAGCCAAAAGATGATGTACAGTTTCTGAGATATTGTGCACTTTCTGAGATGTTGTACAGTTTCTGAGATATTGTACAGTTTCTGAGATGTTGTGCAGTTTCTGGGATGTTGTGCAGTTTCTGAGATGATGTACAGTTTCTGAGATATTGTGCAGTTTCTGAGATGTTGTACAGTTTCTGAGATATTGTACAGTTTCTGAGATATTGTGCAGTTTCTGAGATGATGTACAGTTTCTGAGATATTGTACAGTTTCTGAGATGTTGTGCAGTTTCTGAGATGTTGTACAGTTTCTGATATATTGTGCAGTTTCTGAGATGATGTAAAGTTTCTGATATATTGTACAGTTTCTGAGATGTTGTGCAGTTTCTGAGATGTTGTACAGTTTCTGAGATGATGTGCAGTTTCTGAGATATTGTGCAGTTTCTGAGATGTTGTACAGTTTCTGAGATGTTGTGCAGTTTCTGAGATGTTGTGCAGTTTCTGAGATGTGCCGTTTCTGAAATGTTGTACAGTTTCTGAGATGTTGTGCAGTTTCCGAGATGATGTGCAGTTTATGAGATGATGTGCAGTTTCTGAGATGTTGTGCAGTTTATGAGATGTGCAGTTTCTGAGATGTTGTGCAGTTTCCGAGATGTTGTGCAGTTTCTGAGATGATGTGCAATTTCTGAGATGTTGTACAGTTTCTGAGATGTGCAGTTTCTGAAATGTTGTACAGTTTCTGAGATGTTGTGCAGTTTCTGAGATATTGTACAGTTTCTGAGATGTTGTGCAGTTTCTGAGATGTTGTGCAGTTTCTGAGATGATGTGCAGTTTCTGAGATGATGTGCAATTTCTGAGATGTTGTACAGTTTCTGAGATGTGCATTTTCTGAAATGTTGTACAGTTTCTGAGATGTTGTGCAGTTTCTGAGATGATGTGCAGTTTCTGAGATGATGTGCAGTTTCTGAGATGTTGTGCAGTTTCTGAGATGATGTGCAGTTTATGAGATGATGTGCAGTTTCTGAGATGTTGTGCAGTTTATGAGATGTGCAGTTTCTGAGATCTTGTGCAGTTTCCGAGATGTTGTGCAGTTTCTGAGATGATGTGCAGTTTCTGAGATGATGTGCAGTTTCTGAGATGTTGTGCAGTTTCTGAGATGATGTACAGTTTCTGAGATGTTGTGCATTTTTCTGAGATGTTGTGCAGTTTCTGAGATGTTGTGCAGTTTCTGAGATGTTGTGCAGTTTCCGAGATGATGTGCAGTTTCTGAGATGATGTGCAGTTTCTGAGATGATGTGCAGTTTCTGAGATGATGTGCAGTTTCTGAGATGTTGTGCAGTGTCTGAGATGTGCCGTTTCTGAGATGTTGTGCAGTTTCTGAGATGATGTGCAGTTTCTGAGATGATGTGCAGTTTATGAGATGATGTGCAGTTTCTGAGATGTTGTGCAGTTTCTGCGATGTGCAGTTTCTGAGATGTTGTGCAGTTTCTGAGATGTTGTGCAGTTTCTGAGATGTTGTACAGTTTCCGAGATGATGTGCAGTTTCTGAGATGTTGTGCAGTTTCTGAGATGATGTGCAGTTTCTGAGATGTTGTGCAGTTTCTGAGATGATGAGCAGTTTCTGAGATGATGTTGTTTCTGAGATGTTGTGCAGTTTCTGAGATGATGAACAGTTTCTGAGATGATGAACAGTTTCCGAGATGATGAACAGTTTCTGAGATGATGTACAGTTTCTGAGATATTGTGCAGTTTCTGAGATGTTGTACAGTTTCTGAGATATTGTACAGTTTCTGGGATATTGTGCAGTTTCTGAGATGATGTGCAGTTTCTGAGATGTTGTGCAGTGTCTGAGATGTGCCGTTTCTGAGATGTTGTACAGTTTCTGAGATATTGTAAGTTTCTGAGATGATGTGCAGTTTCTGAGATGATTTGCAATTTATGAGATGATGTGCAGTTTCTGAGATGTTGTGCAGTTTCTGCGATGTGCAGTTTCTGAGATGTTGTGCAGTTTCTGAGATGTTGTGCAGTTTCTGAGATGTTGTACAGTTTCCGAGATGATGTGCAGTTTCTGAGATGTTGTGCAGTTTCTGAGATGTTGTGCAGTTTCTGAGATGTTGTGCAGTTTCTGAGATGATGTGCAATTTCTGAGATGTTGTACAGTTTCTGAGATGTGCAGTTTCCTGAAATGTTGCACAGTTTCTGAGATGTTGTGCAGTTTCTGAGATGATGTCCAGTTTATGAGATGATGTGCAGTTTCTGAGATGTTGTGCAGTTTCTGAGATGTGCAGTTTCTGAGATGTTTTGCAGTTTCCGAGATGTTGTGCAGTTTCCGAGATGATGGCAGTTTCTGAGATGTTGTGCAGTGTCTGAGATGTTGTGCAGTTTCCGAGATGATGTGCAGTTTCTGAGATGTTGTGCAGTTTCTGAGATGATGTGCAGTTTCTGAGATGATGTGCAGTTTCTGAGATGATGTGCAGTTTCTGAGATGTTGTGCAGTGTCTGAGATGTGCCGTTTCTGAGATGTTGTGCAGTTTCTGAGATGATGTTGCAGTTTCTGAGATGATGTGCAGTTTATGAGATGATGTGCAGTTTCTGAGATGTAGTGCAGTTTCTGCGATGTGCAGTTTCTGAGATCTTGTGCAGTTTCTGAGATGTTGTGCAGTTTCTGAGATGTTGTGCAGTTTCTGAGATGTTGTACAGTTTCCGAGATGATGTGCAGTTTCTGAGATGTTGTGCAGTTTCTGAGATGATGTGCAGTTTCTGAGATGTTGTGCAGTTTCTGAGATAATGAGCAGTTTCTGAGATGATGTTCAGTTTTGAGATGTTGTGCAGTTTCTGAGATGATGAACAGTTTCTGAGATGATGAACAGTTTCCGAGATGATGAACAGTTTCTGAGATATTGTGCAGTTTCTGAGATGTTGTACAGTTTCTGAGATATTGTACAGTTTCTGAGATGTAGTGCAGTTTCTGCGATGTGCAGTTTCTGAGATCTTGTACAGTTTCTGAGATATTGTGCAGTTTCTGAGATGTTGTACAGTTTCTGAGATATTGTACAGTTTCTGAGATGATGTGCAGTTTCTGAGATGATTTGCAGTTTCGGAGATGATGTGCAGTTTCTGAGATGTTGTGCAGTTTCTGCGATGTGCAGTTTCTGAGATGTTGTGCAGTTTCTGAGATGTGCAGTTTCTGAGATGTTGTACAGTTTCCGAGATGATGTGCAGTTTCTGACATGTTGTGCAGTTTCTGAGATGATGTGCAGTTTCTGAGATGATTGCAGTTTCTGAGATGATGAGCAGTTTCTGGGATGATGTTCAGTTTCTGAGATGTTGTGCAGTTTCTGAGATGATGAACAGTTTCTGAGATGATGTACAGTTTCTGAGATAATGTGCAGTTTCTGAGATGATGTACAGTTTCTGAGATATTGTACAGTTTCTGAGATATTGTGCAGTTTCTGAGATGATGTACAGTTTCTGAGATATTGTACAGTTTTTGAGATGTTGTACAGTTTCTGAGATGTTGTACAATTTCTGAGATGTTGCACAGTTTCTGAGATGTGCAGTTTCTGAGATGTTGTACAGTTTCTGAGATGATGTGCATTTTCTGAGATATTGTGCAGTTTCTGAGATGTTGTACAGTTTCTAAGATGTTGTACAGTTTCTGAGATGATGTGCAGTTTCTGAGATGTGCAGTTTCTGAGATGTTGTGCAGTTTCTGAGATGTTGTGCAGTTTCTGAGATGTGCCGTTTCTGAGATGTTGTACGTTTCTGAGATGTGCAGTTTCCGAGATGATGTGCAGTTTCTGAGATTTTGTGCAGTTTCTGAGATGATGTGCCGTTTCTGAGATGTTGTGGCAGTTTCGGAGATGTGCCGTTTCTGAGATGTTGTACAGTTTCTGACATGTTGTTGCAGTTTCCGAGATGGTTTGCAGTTTCTGAGATATGTGCAGTTTCTGAGAGATGTGCAGTTTCTGAGATGATGTAAGTTTTGAGATGTATGGGCAGTTTTGAGTTGTTGTGCAGTGTTGAGATCGTGCCGTTTCTGAGATGTTGTGCAGTTTCTGAGATGATGTGTGCAGTTTCGGGTTGTTGCCGTTTTCTGAGATGTTGTACAGTTTCTGGACTTGTGTGCAGTTTCTGAGGATGGTTTGCAGTTCTGGATGATGTGCGTTTCTGAGATGAGGTACCAGTTTTTTGAGATGGATGTGCAGTTTCTGAGATGTTGTACAGTAGTTCTGCGATGTGCAGTTTCTGGATTTGTGCAGTTTCTGCGAGGTTGCAGTTTCTGGATGTTGTGCAGTTTCTGCGATGTGCTGTTTCTCGAGATCTTGTTGCAGTTCTGAGATTTGTGCAGTTCTGAGTGTTGGCGTTTCTGAGAAGTAGTGCAGTTTCCGAGATGATGTGCAGTTTCGGAAGATGTTGTGCAATTTCTGATTTAGATGATGGCAGTTTCTGAGATGTTGTGCAGTTTCTGAGATGATGAACAGTTTATGAGATGATGAACAGTTTCTGAGATGATGAACAGGTTCTGAGATGATGGACCGTTTCTGAGATGTTGTGCAGGTGCTGTTGAATGAGTTTCTGACACCATTGTTCTCGATGAACACATGCTTCCCTCAAGGCTTGTGCCGTATGATGCTCTCAGAGATGTTTAACTGTCAAATGATGCAATGTATTCAATTCAACACTCAAAACAATGGTTTCAAGGACAAACAACATTTCTATGTAGACTTACAAATATTTACGTGTTTATCTTTCTGAGAAAGCAGTGGGAGGAAGACTTTTCCCTTTTTTGCCAAAAAGAAGGAGAGCGGAGAGACTTTGACTATAAAGGTACTATTTATTTACAAAAAAAAATTAAAAAAAAAAAAAAACATTACATTTCTTACATTACCAGATTTTCCAGGATTAGATTAAAAAGATACAATAACTCTTTCAATCTTTTTTCACAACACCATACACTTAAATATACCATCCCAGCAGCCATCTTCAAAATCACAACATGCATGATTTTTTCCCATTTATATTTAAACATTTCCACGTCTCAGACCAGATTATAGAAAGTAAACTCAATTTTAATGCAAGATTTTACGTAAACCCATTAACAAAATGGACACCCATCGATGGATGGCTTCACCACTCAACAGTTTTTTCCATGACACCATAAAGCAATTTTGCTGCCCCAAATAATTTTTTTCTTTTATCAAAACATGAAACTCCTTTCTATTTACTTTTATATTTTGATCCATAATAAAACAAATCGGTTTGTAAAAACTTCTTCCTAGAACTATTACACACTCTTCAAGCTATTAAAAAGTGGTCGAAGCCTTTCACATTCAAAACAAAACAAATTGAGAAAACTGTTTTCCTCCTCTCCACATAAAGACAATCCATCACAGCTGTGGGATCAAAGTGAGTCCTGTTGTCTTTTTCTGTAGCTATAATTCCAGCGTACAATTCTCCACTTTTAGGTTCCAGTTCGCTTCTCAAGGGGGGGTGGGTTTGAACGGACCGCCAAGCGACCTCTAGGGGAAGCGCCCCCCAGCACAACTTCTCTGCTTTTCCACTCTTTGACAATCTCTAGTGATTTGAGGTGCCATATTTTAACACACAAGGTTAAATGTCATTCTTTCCAGGGCATCTTCGAAAACAGAATCAGCTGTGTGTCTTAGAAGATAACAAGCAACCCTCCTTTTATTGCCATGTCCCAGTCTCAGGCAGAGACACTCAGCTCTGGAAAAACATTTGTCCAACTTCCTCTTCAAAGGTTTCTAGTGCCCAGTTGTTTAGTCTGTGGGGCAGAGACTTAAAATCAGATCAACATTTCTGTGTCAATTGATTGATCTTCAAGTCCCAATTTCAGCAAAGCTTTCAGATTTTATTCCATTCTTGTCTTTCCATTAATGTCCAATCTTTGCACTTTTCGCTTCCACATGGCCTTTATCTGAGTGTGTCTGATTTAGAATGTTAAAAACTATTCAAGATTAACAATAGCGGTGTCTTCGTCAGTCATAATTTCTGTGATCCCATTTCCTACCGTGAAGAAAACTAAAAAGTGTCCATTGATCTTAAAATCAATTATAAAAAGAGCTCAGGTCCCAGAAAAGGTTAGTAGGTTAAATTCCATAAAGGAAAAAGATGAGTGTCTAGACCATGTTTCCCGCTCTCCTCAGGAGGGCCAGGCAACTCCAGCCAGCTCACCTCTTCTCATACAGCAGTCTCTTTGCGTTGGTTTCTGAAGGCTTTATTTCTAGACGGACATCAATCAGCCCTGACTCCTTCATGTGTAGGTAGATAAAGAACCGCGCCTTAACCAATGATGTCCTGTCCTAAAAAACACTCCCCAGTGCTGCTGTATCCTCTCACCGTCTTAGGGAGGTAATGTATTGCCATTTTTTGTATGCCCTAACGAAGATGCAACCAAAATTGTTACAAACAGTGCATCCCTGTGGATGGCTGGGGTAGCAACCATTCCCCATTAGACAACCATGCACACACTTTCTCACTAGGCCGTTCCCTGTTTTTTCTTTTGTATTTCTTGTCCTATAAAAAAATCCTAAGTATTTGAAACATGCTCTTCACGCTTTTAAGCCACCAGGAAGAACTAGACCTTAAAATTTTTCCAACCACAACGCATCACATTTACCCCTATTTACAACTGCTGAAAAGAGGTTTTCCCATAACACTCTAAGGCCCCCTTATGCATTGAATGTCATTTTGTTCCCGTATTATAACAGTGACATCATAAGCGTATGATAAAAGTTTTTATATTAGGAGAATACGTTATCAACCTTTAGGACCCATAACTCTTTCCTCAAACTTAACAGAAAAGGTTCGATTACAATATATACAGTTGGGCCTGAGACGAGGAACAGGGCCCGCGTCTGATACCTTTTTTGACTTATAGGGATACTCACTCCACAAACCATTTTAATCCACACATTTTGCTTGTTATGAGAGATAACTTTTTTAAATAAAAACAGCCCAAAACCCAAAGCCTTCACAGTCTCAAAAGAAAAAACATTGGTCAAACCTATCTAAAGCCTTTTCTTGATCCAAAGATAACAACCACATTAACATCATTACAATGAGTAAAATCAAAGAATCCCTTATTAGGTGAAGATTATCTCGTAATGGATCTATTCTTTATGCAATAAGATGATCTAAAACACAATTTCTTTGTAACACCAAAATTCAGTTATTTGCCAAACATATAGAGAGTATCTTGTATTAGTGCATAAAACTCGCTACTGCCTAAGTTCTTTAAAAAGTGTCAAATCACCTTTTTTTGGGGAGCAACGATAAACGCACGTTGGACACACTTGTTGGAAGAATACCATCAAGAAAAAAATTTTTGCAATATTTTACAAATAGTCCTCACAATAGTGTCCAAAGAAACTTATAGAACACACCAGGAATCATCGAGGTCTGGAGTATGAGCTGAAGAGAGACCTTTACGGCCGGGTAACTTCATAGAAGGTAAGCTAAGTCTCTTGAGAGGCTTATGTTCTTAAGTTAGAACAGGAAGTCCTTAAAGCAGCCTCTTCTGCAGTGTTATCTGAGCTTTTCAGCAGAGTACAAATTAGAAAAAAAGACCACGCAAAAGTCTAAGCCATTCAGCGGATCTGAGGCACATGGACCGTTTGTCATTCTTTAGCGAGTACATCTGTTTTTGTTGGCTCTTTTTACGCTCCAGATTAAAAGAAGTAGGTAGTAGGAGCATCACATGTTTTTCCAGTCAGAGGGTTAGGGTTAGGATTAGGGTTAGCGGCTTCTTTTAGAATTATCAGCATCATTTTCCGTATAATTTTTTTTCAATATCAAAAATCTCTCTTTCAGCCAAGCCAAGTTTTTTAATTGAAAAGAGAATTGAGATGCCTATTTTTGGCAAAAATTTCTATATGCACTTTCCCGACTCCACCATGTATAATTACTTTCAAAAAAAATTTTTTCTGGTTTTCAGTTTCCCTAACAATGTAAAGTTTCACAAAAATGTTTATCTTCAAAATTCTTTGTATTAAAATGCAATAACAAACTTTTGTGTGTATTTTTTGCCAAAAAACTGCCAACAGTCAATGAACTTTATGATAGAATTAGCATTAGAAATGATCTTTACATTGAAGCTCTTTTTCTTTCAATTTGTTAGACAATTAAAAACGATCCCTAACGAGCAGCAGAATTATTTTCATTACAAACTCTCACTCAAGTTTATGGCTTTGTATAGGGGATTAGTTCTCTCCAAATCTAAAAACGTAACTTAAGTACAGCAGAGTTAACGGAGGCTGACACTGCATGAGGATCCTCCCGTTTCTGTCTAGTGTTAATCAAGAGTACAGTTCCAGTCTCCTCCAACAAACAATAAAAAAAATCATTATTTTTCTTCCTTTATTATACCTTTAATGTGAACATATGTTAAACGATTTCCCTCTCCAAAAATTAGGAGGATAGATATTTCACAAACAAAAAAAATGAAATTCCAAAATTTCAGCCTTGACTGATTAACACTTCCTGGCACCATTCCTTTTTTGAAAGAATGTTACATTAACAGAAAAGGGGGGAAAAGGACAGCTCTCGTGCACTTTGATTAGTCCCATGACTCAAAAACATAGTCTCCTTTCCTCCATAATCCTCACTCAATTTCATTGCAATGAAGGTACCTATGGGTCTTTTGTAGGAAAGCAAACACGAAATCTTCAATTTAAAACATTTCTGATTGTTACGTTGTTCAGCGTTGGGAACATGTCAGTGTGATTTATCTCGCCTGCGGTTTGTATCTCTGTATTTCTCTCAATAGGTCCACGTGAGTTTCGCCGGGTTGCGAGAGGGCGGGGCCTACGTTTTAAAGAGCGGAACTCGACAACGTGGTCTCTTCTTGCCTGACGCTATCAAGCTTCATTTCACTCTGAGGCGCTTCTGATGATAGAGCGGGTGCGCTCGGAAGGTTATCAGTGACATCGTCCACTGTGCCTTCCTTGTGGAGGCTGTACACACTCGGTTGCTGACTATGTTTTCCTTTAAATCCCGTGCAGTGCGTGTGTTTTTTCCTTTTTTTTTCCCAGGTCTTACTTTATTTTGGGCTGGTGGTATTGGTGTTCGGGATTCATGATATGTAATGTATGGTATAGTTAGGACAGCAGTCAGCGACCGGAAGATCCCAGACATTGTCTATATTTTCGGACGGGAGGCAGGCCCTAGCCAACAAGAAGTTTGAATCCTCCGCAAACACGTCCATAAAAGAGGAAAGGAGAGAAAAAAGCAAGAAAAGAGAAACCAAGTTTAAAAGTCATCTACTAGTTTTTGTTGTTCCTTCGTTATTCTTTCTTTCTATTTTCTTACTCTGTGTTATAAAACAGTTTAAATGTTTTTTTTTTAGACGGAACCTTTTTGTTGTATGAGATTTCTTTCAAAATAAACTACTAATTTTCTTCTACTACTTATCCACAGAATTTCCAAACTTTTTCAATTTGGGAAATAATCTCACTTTTAACCCAATGTAGGCTGTTTTTCAGCTGAATTAGCTTTATTGTCTTATCTAAGAAAGCTTTAATATCGTAAAACAGTGTATAGATAATGATCAGCCTCTCATTATGACCACGGCTCAGCTCATTCATAGCGTAATCAGTAACTGTGAACATCTCTACTCTCATCAGCATGTTCTCCTCTGAGCTCCTGCCTTAGCTCCTCATCAATATCTTCTCTACAACTCTTTTCTTCCATCATTAAATCAATCATCTCAGAATCAGCAGCATTCTGTGAGCCAATCTGTCTGGAAAGCATCAGGTTTCTTTTTCACACCTTCAGCATTGGCATCACCTCCTCTTGTCTTTCGCCTTCTGTTCACTCCTTCACCTGGTTCCACATCCTTGCTCTACTACAGCATTATCATGATGTTCAACAGTAGTAACTCCAGTTATCATTCTAGATGTGCTCAGCCTTTGCAATCTCGTTGTGGGACACGCGAAAGGTTATGGCCCAATGAAACCACTTCAAACTCTAGAGCTGCATAAACGAGTTTTCTCCATGATTACACGGGAAGGCAACTTCACTGAGTACGCGTAGGGGAAGTAAGAAAAAATATAGGCGGTCGTCCTAACATGAAAGAATCCACTAACTAGTAGAGTACATGTTTTCTGTGCACATTTTTACACCCTGGGAAATCATTTTTTCGGAGATCACGTCTAAACCGGACCTCTGCAACTCCTTTCATTA
This sequence comes from Meda fulgida, assembly GCA_030578275.1. Classification (NCBI taxonomy): domain Eukaryota; kingdom Metazoa; phylum Chordata; class Actinopteri; order Cypriniformes; family Leuciscidae; genus Meda; species Meda fulgida. The sequence goes on along the minus strand of CM060630.1, from coordinate 32,565,417 downwards.
ATTAGTCATTGGACAACAAACGGAGGCGCGGCGTTTGTATAGTGATTTTAGTTTGTGGAGCGGATAATGGGCTAACTGCAACAAACGTTACTTTACCCATAACCGCTAACAGTCAACTGATTTAGCCAGCGGTTAGCTTTAAAAAAATACCCCCAATATGTCTACTTTATTATTCGTGTGCCGACATAAATTATCGAAACGATTGCTCACCGATACGAGCAGATCTTCTCACTGGTCATCCAGGTTCTGGCCCCACAACTGCACCATGCCGGAGCGACCAGAGCTGACCCAGGGGGGAACAGAATCCATACCGGCATTTGTTACTGACGCACGTGGTTAGGAACACGACGCCACTTTTCGCTCATCTCTAGCCTTGCCTAAAACGATAGAGAAGAAAACCCGAAGGGAGAACAAATAGTAATAAAGTTAGAATTTGCGTGATTATAAAGTTAGGATTGCGTGTATAAAGTCAGGGGATAGTCAGAATTGCGAGATATAAAGTCAGAATTGCGTGATGTAACAAGTCAGAATTGCAAGGATATAGTCAGATGAGATATAAACTTCAGAATTGTGATATATAAAGTCAGAATTTGAGTAATAAAGTCAGAATTAGTGATATAAAGTCAGATGCGGGAAGATATAAAGTCAAAATGCGTGATGTATAAAGTCAGATTTGCAGATATGAGATATACAGTCAGAATTGTGTCGAGATATAAAGTCAGAATGTGAGATATAAAGTCGAATTGCATGATATAAAGTAAAAAATTGCGTGATATAAAGTCTGAGATTCTGCGAGATATAAAGCAGAATGCGAGAGAAATAAAGCAGAATTTAGTGAGATATAAAGTTGAGACTAAGGTCAGTAATTGCTTGATAATAAAGTCGGACAGAAATGCTGAGATATAAAGTCAGAATTGTGAGATATAAAGTCAGAGATAAATTGCGAGAGATATAAAGTGCAAGAGATTGGGGGAGATAATAATTGCAAGAATAAAGCAGAATTGCGAGACATGAAGTCTGAATTGGAATATAAAGTCAGAATTGTGAGTTATAAAGTCAGATGATAAGACAGAATTGCATGAAAAAATCAGAATTGAGTGATATAAAGTCAGAATTGCGAGATGTAAAGTCAGAATTGCGAGATATAGTCAGAAAGATATAAAGTCAGAATTGCGAGATATAGTCAGAATGAAATATAACGTCAGAATTGTAAGTAATAAAGTCAGAATTACGAGATATAAAGTCAGAATTGCAAGATATAAAGTCAGAATTGCGTGATATAAAGTCATAATTGCGAGTAAAAGTCATGATTGCGAGATATAAAGTCAGAATTGCGAAATATAACGTTAGAATTGCGAGATATAAGGTCAGAATTGCGGCGAAATATATTTGCAAGATATAAAGTCAGAATTGCGAAATATAAAGTTAGAATTGTCAGAGTTGCGTGATATAAAGTCAGAATTGTCAGAATTGCGAGATATAAAGTGAGAATTGCGATATATAAAGTTAGAATTGTCAGAGTTGCGTGATATAAAGTCAGAATTGTCAGAATTGCGAGATATAAAGTGAGAATTGCGATATATAAAGTCAGAATTGCGGCGTGATATAATTGTAAGATATAAAGTCAGAATTGCGCGATATCAAGTCAGAATTGCGCGATATTAAGTCATAATTGCGAGATATAAAGTCGTAATTGTGAGATATAAAGTAAGAATTGCGTGATATAAAGTCATAATTGCGAGATATAAAGTCAGAATTGCGTGATAAAAAGTCAGAATTGCAAGATATAAAGTAAGAATTGCGTGATATAAAGTCAGAATTGCGAGATATAAAGTCAAAATTGCGTGATATAAAGGCATAATTGCGATTGATAAAGTCAGAATTGCGGCGAGATATAAAGTCAGAATTGCGTGATATAAAGTCATAATTGTGAGATATAAAGTAAGAATTGCGTGATATAAAGTCATAATTGCGAGATATAAAGTCAGAATTGCGTGATATAAAGTCAGAATTGCGAGATATAAAGTCAAAATTGCGTGATATAAAGGCATAATTGCGATTGATAAAGTCAGAATTGCGTGATATAAAGTCAGAATTGTGAGATATAAAGTCAGAATTGCGAGATATAAAGTCAGAATCGCGTGATATAAAGTCAGAATTGCGGCGAGATAAAAAATCAGAAGTGCGGCGAGATATAAAGTCAGAGTTGCGAGATATAAAGTCAGAATTGCGAGATATAAAGTCAGAATTGCGTGATATAAAGTCAGAATTGCGGCGAGATAAAAAGTCAGAATTGCGAGATATAAAGTCAGAATTGCGAGATATAAAGTCAAAATTGCGTGATATAAAGGCATAATTGCGAGTGATAAAGTCAGAATTGCGGCGAGATATAAAGTCAGAATTGCGTGATATAAAGTCAGAATTGTGAGATATAAAGTCAGAATTGCGTGATATAAAGTCAGAATTGCGAGATATAAAGTCAGAATTGCGGCGAGATATAAAGTCAGAATTGCGTGATATGAGATATAAAGTCAGAATTGCGAGGTATAAAGTCAGAATTGCGGCGAGATATAATTGCAAGATATAAAGTCAGAATTGCGAGATATAAAGTCAGAATTGTGAGATATAAAGTCAGAATTGCGTGATATAAAGTCAGAATTGCGAGATATAAAGTCAGAATTGCGGCGAGATATAAAGTCAGAATTGCGAGATATAAAGTCAGAATCGCGTGATATAAAGTCAGCATTGCGAGATGTAAAGTCAGAATTGCGAGACATAAAGTCAGAATTGCGTGATATAAAGTCAGAATTGCGTGATATAAAGTCAGAATTACGAGATATAGTCAGAATTACGAGATATAAAGTCAGAATTGCAAGATATAAAGTCAAAATTGGGAGATATAAAGTCAGAATTGCGTGATATAAAGTCATAATTGCGAGTAAAAGTCATGATTGCGAGATATAAAGTCAGAATTGCGAAATATAATGTCAGAATTGCGAGATATAAAGTCAGAATTGCGGCGAGATATAATTGCGAGATATAAAGTCAGAATTGCGAGATATAAAGTCAGAATTGCGTGATATAAAGTCAGAATTGCGTGATATAAAGTCAGAATTGCGGCGAGATATAATTGCAAGATATAAAGTCAGAATTGCGAGATATAAAGTCAGAATTGTGATGTATAAAGTCAGAATTGCGAGATATAAAGTCAGAATTGCGAGATATAAAGTCAGAATTGCTAGATATAAAGTCAGAATTGCGGCGAGATATAATTGCAAGATATAAAGTCAGAATTGCGAGATATAAAGTCAGAATTGCGAGATATAAAGTCAGAATTGTGATGTATAAAGTCAGAATTGCGAGATATAAAGTCAGAATTGCGAGATATAAAGTCAGAATTGCGAGATATAAAGTCAGAATTGCGAGATATAAAGTCAGAATTGCGGCGAGATATAAAGCTGAATTGCGTGATATAAAGTCAGAATTGCGTGATATAAAGTCAGAATTGCGAGATATAAAGTCAGAATTCAGAGATATAAAGTCAGAATTGCGGCGAGATAAAAAGTCAGAATTAAGGCGAGATATAAAGTCAGAATTGCGAGATATAAAGTCGGAATTGCGAGAAATAAAGCCATAATTGCGAGAAATAAAGTCAGAATTGCGGCAAGATATAAAGTCAGAATTGCGAGATATAAAGTCAGAATCGCGTGATATAAAGTCAGCATTGCGAGATGTAAAGTCAGCATTGCGAGATGTAAAGTCAGAAATGCGAGATATAAAGTCAGAATTGAGAGATATAAAGTCAGAATTGTGAGATATAAAGTCAGAATTGCGAGATATAAAGTCAGAATTGCGAGATATAAAGTCAGAATCGCGTGATATAAAGTCAGAATTGCGAGATGTGAAGTCAGAATTGCGAGATATAAAGTCAGAATTGCGAGATATAAAGTCAGAATTGTGAGATATAAAGTCAGAATTGCGAGATATAAAGTCAGAATCGCGTGATATAAAGTCAGCATTGCAAGATATGAAGTCAGAATTGCGATATATAAAGTCAGAATTGCGTGATATAAAGTCAGAATTGCGTGATATAAAGTCAGAATTGCAAAATATAAAGTCAGAATTGCAAGATATAAAGTCAGAATTGCGTGATATAAAGTCAGAATTGCGAGATATAAAGTCAAAATTGCGTGATATAAAGGTATAATTGCGATTGATAAAGTCAGAATTGCGGCGAGATATAAAGTCCGAATTGCGTTATATAAAGTCAGAACTGTGAGATATAAAGTCAGAATTGCGAGATATAAAGTCAGAATTGCGGCGAGATAAAAAGTCAGAATTGCGTGATATAAAGTCAGAATTGTGAGATATAAAGTCAGAATTGCGTGATATAAAGTCAGAATTGCGAGATATAAAGTCAGAATTGCGTCGAGATATAAAGTCAGAATTGCGTGATATGAGATATAAAGTCAGAATTGCGAGATATAAAGTCAGAATTGCGGCGAGATATAAAGTCAGAATTGCGTGATATGAGATATAAAGTCAGAATTGCGAGATATAAAGTCAGAATTGTGAGATATAAAGTCAGAATTGCGAGATATAAAGTCAGAATCGCGTGATATAAAGTCAGCATTGCGAGATGTAAAGTCAGAATTGCGAGATATAAAGTCAGAATTGCGTGATATAAAGTCAGAATTGCGTGATATAAAGTCAGAATTGCGTGATATAAAGTCAGAATTAAGAGATATAGTCAGAATTACGAGATATAAAGTCAGAATTTTAAGATATAAAGTCAGAATTGCGAGATATAAAGTCAGAATTGCGTGATATAAAGTCATAATTGCGAGTAAAAGTCATGATTGCGAGATATAGTCAGAATTGCGAAATATAATGTCAGAATTGCGAGATATAAAGTCAGAATTGCCGCGAGATATAATTGCGAGATATAAAGTCAGAATTGCGTGATATTAAGTCATAATTGCGAGATATAAAGTCCGAATTGCGTGATATAAAGTCAGAACTGTGAGATATAAAGTCAGAATTGCGAGATATAAAGTCAGAATCGCGTGATATAAAGTCAGAATTGCGAGATATAAAGTCAGAATTGCGGCGAGATAAAAAGTCAGAATTGCGTGATATAAAGTCAGAATTGTGAGATATAAAGTCAGAATTGCGTGATATAAAGTCAGAATTGCGAGATATAAAGTCAGAATTGCGTGATATAAAGTCAGAATTGCGACATATAAAGTCAGAATTGCGTCGAGATATAAAGTCAGAATTGCGTAATATGAGATATAAAGTCAGAATTGCGAGATATAAAGTCAGAATTGCGGCGAGATATAAAGTCAGAATTGCGTGATATGAGATATAAAGTCAGAATTGCGAGATATAAAGTCAGAATTGTGAGATATAAAGTCAGAATTGCGAGATATTAAGTCAGAATCGCGTGATATAAAGTCAGCATTGCGAGATGTAAAGTCAGAATTGCGAGATATAAAGTCAGAATTGCGTGATATAAAGTCAGAATTGCGTGATATAAAGTCAGAATTACGAG
>CM060630.1:32527363-32554863 GCA_030578275.1 Meda fulgida | reverse complement strand
TTATACACACTTTTCATAAGTATTTTAGAAATACGCATTTTATAGACATTTTAAGCGAACTTTTCCTAGGTATCTTTATAAGTACACTTTATAAGTATTTTATAAATAGTTTTTATAAATATTTCAAGTACTTTTTATAAGTATTTTATAAGTAAAATTTTCAGAAGTATTTCTTACTTTTTTTTTTTTTTTTTACAAAAGTCAAATAAGAATTCGTAGGTTAATGATTTATGATCAACTGCTGAGGGAAAGTGATAAATTCCCACATTTGAGCTGAAATTAATAATGCAGGGCCGTGAAACAAGAGTTATACATGCTTCTTATAACACATGCACAGTACGCCATTTCTTTAATAGATATTTTATTTCTGATAGCAGTATTAATTCTGTACATTTTATTTAATATATGTTTACACAGAGATTATCACACTGAATATAATAAAATAATAGCGGTCTGTCTTCATTCTTATAAACCCTCATCTTCACATTCACTGAAAACTGAAGGTACTTCAGCAACATTTTAATTTCAAACATTTTATTTCATTATTGTCTGCATTAATGTAATAAACTCTGAAAGTGTGTAATCGGAGCATGTGACTGTACAAGACAGACCGGTTGAGGTGTTTGTGCTTCATCGTGTGCTCCTGCAGAACATCATCATCTCTCGCAGAGGAAGATTTACATGATGATTTGATCACACACCTGACATTAGATATGATTAATAATCATCAACTGTAAATGAAATCCATGCACTCAGGCTGAAAGAACAAGGCACGTCGATGTAATTGGCACATTTCTTTATTTTGAAAACAGACATGAAACCATTTTTCACGATTTTACTCCTTATATTCAAACTCACTTGAACAAGAAAGTCTGGCGCTTTTTCTTTTTTGTTGAATTTTCTACATTTTTAACATCAGTGCAGCAATAATCTCCAATTAAACGGTCATATAACACCACAGACAATAAAAGAAGCCACATGTATTAGCGGTGTGCGTGTGAGAAGGTTCTGGTCTCTGGAGGAAGGATTCTCATGCGATGCAGACGATGGACAGAAGAGATCACTGGAGGAGGAGAAGAAGAAGAAGAGCTCGAGGTTTGTGTCCGTCGCTGACGTCAGCATCCGAAAACTCCCTCCAAATGTCAGAAAAACTTTGCCACGCCAGAAAAGGGGACAAACATAAAAGCAGACTGTCTTCATCATCAGGGGGAAGAGCAGTCTGTCAATCATTAATGGTTACATTTCTCAGGTCGTGTGTTAAACGTTCTGCTCTTTGCCGGCGTCTGAAACGGGTTCCTCCGCTGGGTTAGAGCCTTCCACGGCCTCTGAAAGATCACAACACACACACACTTACAAACCTGTGCTCGGGCTAATGCTCATATGCTCATGTTAATGCTCATGAAAGAGCGAAATGGAAACTCTGGTCAGTGGAGAGCTTCAGGCTAACCTCAGAGAACTGGAGTGGAGTAGATTAATGTACGGTGGGTTTACTTTTCTGTCAGTTTGGGTAAAATTTACCACAAGATCCCATTAGTTAATGCATTACCTAACAAGAAGGAATACATCTGATACAGTATTTATTCATCTTTGCTAACATTAGTTTTAAAAAAAATACAACTGAAGTATTGTTCATTGTCAGTTCTTTTTAACTAATGCGGTTGTTTATTGAAACCTTACTGTAAAGTGTTACCCAGTTTTATATACATATGTATGTTGCAATTCAACTAGAGCCTTAATATTCATGACTCCATTTCTGGGATCGAATGCTTGTTATATAATAAAAATGTCGATTCCTCCGTGAGCGTTTCATCATGACTGTAAATCCCTGAAGCAAGAGTGTGTTTTCTGTGTTCATGTGTATCAGTGTATTGGATGCGTGCAGCTCTTAAAGGGACAGCACTAATATTCCTGCTCTATAATAACACTAATCACACAACAGAAGACTGACAACATTCACTCGTTCTTCACTCAATAACTTCTCGGAATATATTTGTAATGTATATTGTATTGATAAAGTGCAGTGTTATTTTACATTTGATTAAATCGAGTGCATGATGAGTGTTTGTTTCTGACGCACCTTTTTTGTCAATTTGGTCTGTTTCCTGGCTCTCGGCGGCTTCAGGCACATCGGCTTGTTTGGCGTCCTCCTGCTCCTCCTTCTGTGCGTTGGCACCGTCGCTGCTCGCCGTGCTCTCGGCCTCTTTAGGCTCGACCGCGTCCTTCAACTGCTCCTCCTCTCTAGTGGGCGTGTCTGAGGGGGTGGGATCAGCTGTGGGAGTGGGCGGGGCTTCTGCTGAGATGGGCGGGGCTTCTGCTGCAGCGGGCGAGTTAGGCTGCTCGGCTTCCTTGCTCTCCTCGGCTGTTTCCGTGGAAACCTCAGCCGGTTTCTCCTCAGATGGAGAGACTCGCTCCTTCTCCTCTGTGGTTTCGGTAGACTCGTCCGGAGTGGCGTCGTTGTCCTCGTCTTTCTCTCCGTCTTTCATTTTTTTCCGGGTGATGTGTCCGCGGAAGCTAGCCTGAATCTTGGTGGCGGCCTTGTGGGCGTTTTCCTCCGGTTTGATTCCATCCTGCTTGATCTCCTGATCGGCCTCTTCATTCTTCTCAACCTGACACCAGAAACACAAACACCATCAGTAACTCATGCGAGCCGCTCGCATGTACCCGCAAAACATTCAAGCAAACTCGAGTGACAAACTGTCTTTGTCACACATATGATTGAAAGATCTGAGAAAGGTTTCATCATTGGAAAGGATTCATATTTGGCTGCAGTTTTGTGACACTGTGACAGAAATCTATTAATCTGTAATTGGAGAATGCATCACTGTGCGTGTAACCCAGTGGCTGTTTTTGGTTAAGAACCTCAATTTTTGTGATATAAACAGCAAATTTGGAAGAGAACTTGGTTTGACATTACGGCTTTGATTTTATAGCAATTAAAGATTTTTGTATAAACTAAAAATGTTTAGTCTGGTACATTTGCTTTACAAAAAACTTAAACTTCAATAACTTTTCTAACATTTTAATTATTTGCTTTCACTTCTGTAATAATCTTGAGTGTCTTCTTTCAAAAGAGACCAACCAAATAATTCATGAATTTACATCTATGCTCAAAAAGGGGGGGACAGTTAACAGGTTAAACCAGAAGTCTTACTGTTCAGCTAGTTCAACTAACAAGATTCTTTTAAAACTGTTGATCCACCATGATACTAGCAAAGCTGAAATAAATAAAAAGTTCTGTTACGATGTAAACTTGGTTCTCTGAGTGAAAAGACTATCACTCCACTCCATTACATATTCAACATGAACGGGAATTTGACCCTCCAGGTCTAGTGGCGTGGATACTCTTAATTTTCAACAACATTTATTAGTACTCTATAAAATACCCATAGTGCGTGAATTCACTGCTATCCTTTGATCAGAACATGTCCCAGAGCAGCCTCAGGGTGGAAAGCTAGTCTCTTTACTCAGAGAACTAAAGTTGCATTGTAACCGAATGTTGTCTATCGTATTGAGACTTTCTCTCCACTTTGTTACAGATTCTATTGTACGGGAAGATTCGGAAGATGAACAGATTAACTATATACAATATTTACAATCTCAAGCCAGGCACCAGACGGTACCAACAGCTCAGCTCCCCTGCAATACGCAGGAATGGAGGAAAGAGGCCTTACCTATTATGATCCTGCTCAATACCAGGATAACAGCGCAGCTAGACCTGAGAGCCCGTGAGGTTTCAACCCCTCGAGTTGAGCGTGCCCTCAGCCCTAGCAATGGTGGTCCATTCGCCATCTGGATTGTCTCTACAACTCAATGCGAATACCTCAGCTTAGATAGTTACTTGCCACAACAAGCATACAAACAGCAAATCGGTTTCTGAATGGTGCTATCAGATAGAGTGACATTGTTCTTACTGGGCAAACTGGTGACTGTATTTGTTCCATCTCATTTTCTTGTGGAATAAAAGGTATGAAGTTCAACTCATTGATTTAGGTGTAGATCAAACAGCACTTTTGGCAGAAAAGCTGTGTTTGGGTGCACTATAACCCCTGAACCCTTAGTCATAAACCTACAGCAGCTTTAACTGAGGGAGCATGAAGTTCCCCCATCCTTTTTTTTTAACAGAGGTGATTACCAGGAGGAAGACTAACTTTAGAGACCACAATTTCAGGTCTACTTGCCTTCTCTGAACTTGTAGGTCCTGTCTTCGAACTGAAACCTCAGAAACTGCCAATGACCTTCCCAGATAGGGATCTGGAAGTAGGCATCCTTGAGATCTAGAGTGGCAAACCAATCGCCGTTGTATCCTTGGAACTATCAGCATTTTGCACAACAGGGGCCAAAGATATTTGTTTAGACCCCTGAGGTCCAAGATTGGGTGTAGGTCCGCATCTCGTTTGGGTATGGAGAAATGATAAGGGAAAAAATGGCTTGTCAGTTGCCTATTTCCACCTCTCTGATGGCCCCTTTTTTGAGGAGTCCAATAATCTCTTCCCACAATATTTCTTTTTGTTGTGGGTCTACAACTGTAGGTCACAAAGGAACCCTTGTCAGGGGAGGTACACAAGAAAACTGCAACCCCTAAGTCATAAGTCATCTTGCCAATAGGGAGCTTGGGCAACCCGAAACCAGAACACCCAGGAAGCAACCCGTGAATGTTTACACAAAATCTGCATCCAACATGTCTGACTGGATTGGCCACTTCGCGGCACACCAGAGAAAGAGAGTAATGGATGGGATGAAAGAAGTTCGCTCGGATCTTACTGCTGCTCCTAGGTGCGTTAGTTTGTGCAACCGCATGCAAAACGCCTTACCTATGTAAGTTCTATAACTTCTATCAATACAAGGGAAATAAGAAAACTTTCACAGCAATCCTGAGAGGCTGCCCATAGACAGACGCCCGACCTTAAAGTAAGTGGATTATGCGCTAAATAAAGTATTGAGCTTCCACATCTTGCAACAAAGTGGAGATCAAAGAACCAATGAATTCCCACCGCTATAGGTGTTTTATAGGGCACTAAGCCAGATTGTCTTGTGGAGAGATGGTCTCAATACAATGGGAGAACTGACCATTCAAGGGTCCAAACCAGGGTCTAAATAAACAGACCAGGGTCTAAATGAACAGACCAGGGTCTAAATGAACAGGCCAGGGTCTAAATGAACAGGCCAGGGTCTAAATGAACAGGCCAGGGTCTAAATGAACAGGCCAGGGTCTAAATGAACAGGCCAGGGTCTAAATGAACAGGCCAGGGTCTAAATGAACAGGCCAGGGTCTAAATGAACAGACCAGGGTCTAAATGAACAGACCAGGGTCTAAATGAAAAGATCAGGGAGTTTAAAAAAATATGACAGATGGACCGACGACGAGGTTCAGGCTTTATTAAGCTCAAATCCAGAGGATGAAATCCGGCGGGAACTGTAAAGTCGCGCGCAGTCCTACTGTACGTCACCGGACTAATAGCCTTAATCTACTTTAGACCGCGGTGGAAACGCAGACAGCAAAAGGTCTGGGGGAAAAAGTTCCTGGGACAAATTGTTCCGGGTGATTTCGGTGGAAACCCGGCTAATGATGATTTAATTGGATGTCCAGTTGAAGAATCTGGATCAGGTATTTCTAACTAGAACTTGGAAGGACGTTCAGCTGCTGCAATCCCACAATTACAAGCAATTTTCCTGGGATTGCTTACTCTCAACTTCAGTCTCAAGGAAAAGACTTTGTGTGCCTTTTGTTTAAAAAAAAAAAAACTTTCATTGAAGTGAGTGATAATTATCCAGACGGATCTCAAGAATCGTGGACTCCTGCAAAAAAGTCCACATTTCCCTTTGGGATTCATCCAGACTTATTAACGCCTCAGAGCTGGAGTTTAGTCACTTTAGTCTCACACACTCAAAAAAAAAGGGAGAAATATGAATACCGAATATTAAAGGTCAATATTTACCTCGTCCATCAGGGTCCAGGGAGGTATTTCTCCACAGAGGGCCTTTTAATTTAATATTCAAATGTGTCTAATGAAAAAAAGCAAGCATAAATGAAAGAAAATGTGTGAAATATAATGCATGACAAAAACATTCATAGAACAAACTCATAAGAAGCTTAAAGCAGATGAAAATAGTGTAAATCATAAATGCAAACTGAATGCATGCCAAATGAATGACAGTAAGATGAAGGCTATTTGATTCCAAAACACTTTTTCATTTATATGCAATCTTACTAATGCACTGCAGAGAATTATGTCATTTCTGCATATACATGTATTTATTGCTCTGTGTGGATTGGGTGTGTGAGCGGTAGTTTATGCAGCATCTCTTCTCATAACCTGTGCAAACGGTGTTACACTGAATATCAATCGATAAGCATCTCTGGCTGTTAGTCAGTGTCATATTTGATCCGGACAGATTTTTATTATTAATAAAAACTATAATAGTATCTCAATGAAACTAAAATAACACACATTGTGATGGTCAACAAGTGTTCTCACATACAGCGCTCGGGTCTGGACCTGTTGCTCAGGTGTGTGTGTGTCTGTGTGTGTGTGTGTGTGTGTGTGTGTGTGTGTGTGTGTGTGTGTGTGTGTGTGTGTGTGAGAGAGAGTGTGTGTGTGTGTGTGAGAGAGTGTGTGTGTGTGTTTGATGTCACTCAGAGTGAGTCTTTCTCGAGTCATATTCGCACCACGTATGACATCATCAGCTGATCTCTGAAGTAAAGCTCGTAAACGGCTGAATAACTGCTAGAATGAAATTAACAATAGACAATATTTTCTACAAAAAAGCAATTAAAAATGAACTTGCTCTTCAGGAGTATTTGATGTGATCTGCTTTAATGAGAGAATGTATTTGATTATGGGATCGACACACAAATATTTCATTCGTATGACGAACGGTTTTAACCAGTTAACTGTGAAAATACACTATCCAAACTTCATCAAAGCTCTTGTAAAATGACAACGCCCACTAGTGGGAGGAGCCAGGTAAAAGGTTATAAAGCTCAGTTTCCATGGTAACATGATGCCCGATATAAAAATGAGTGTTTTATACCTAATTTATGATGACTACTAAAATATGAGATGGGAAAAGGCAATAAATAAGCATGTCATGTGTCGTGCTAGACGGTTGACAGCCTAAAGTCTGTAAATTGAAGAGTTATTACTTTTTTACAGGAAAAAGAGGGCGTGTCCAGTCAGGAGAGTGACAGCATCATCTGGAGCCAGGCCTGATCATAACTCATCCTCACACAAACACACACACACACACACACACACACACACACACACACATCTGTGAGTCACGGGTCACTTAATTTGATGGTTGGGAACGTAACCAGTTTTTGGTTGTTGGGTTCAAAGGTCACGCTAAAACAAAAGCTGATAAAATGACCATTAGATAATCTAAGATCAATCAATCCGACAGAGATCAGGAATCAGATCAACTGGTGTCTCATATGGAGACGGTTTCTGATTCTGGAATCATAACCCATGTGGAGGAAATATTTCACATAGCAGCATCTAAAATCTTCTGAAAATGGGGAAATATTTCTGCATGTTAAATGAAATTATGCAGGATAAATCTGAACAGTCTTGCAGTATTAGTGAAGGAGCCACACCTTAAATCCACCAGCCCCCATAACACACACACACCAGACACCCCACACAACCCACGAAACACACACACCACGACACATACCACACACTCTCACACACACGAGACACGCCTTAAAATCTTCCTGTCGCGATTATAATTCACCTGCACTGACTCATGAATATTCACGCGCCATTATAACGCGCTGACGTCAGATCTGCACCTGATTCACAATATTCAACTAAAGACTCGAGCAGAAGCGTGGGCGCGCGCGCGTGTTTCTGCAGGAGTGAGACAAGAAGACCACACCCTTCATCTTCCTCATGTCTACAGCTCCATCTCACACACACACACACACACACACAGTCTCGCGTCAGACGCTCGCGTTCTCCTCGCGTCGCGTTCAGTGGAGTGTAAGAACAAAAGAGAGGCGAATGATTAAAGATGTTGAACAGACCAGAACACACACGACAGGATGCCTCAAAAGCGGCGCGAGGCGCGGCTCACACATACACACACACACACTCTCTCTCTCTCTCTCTCTTCTTAAAGCCTTTAGAACATTAGACCTTCCATTGTTTCATAAAACACCCACATTCCCGCTTGAGAGCTTAATTACATCCAACTTTCATCTCCAGAGAAATCATTATAATTCCCTCGATACACTAATATCTGTTGAGACAACACACACACACACACACACACACACAACACACACAACACACCACACACACACACACCACACCACACCACACACACACCACACCCTGAAACTCATCACTCACACTCTCACACTTACACACCAGCTTCACTACTACACTCTTATAATGCAGCATGGGCATCAGATACACCTGTCTGACAGCAACAGTCCTGATTAAACACTGATCTCACGCGGTTTACAGAGAGAGAGAGTGTGTGTGTGTGTGTGTGTGTGTGTGTGTGTGTGTGTGTGTGTGTGTGTGTGTGTGTGTGTGTGTGTGCGCGCGCTCATCATCATCCTCACACAAGTTACAGTAGCAAAAGTGTGAATAATCCAGATATTTACCGGCTTAGTTCTTCTGATACAGCACAGCATAGTCGTATCCTTTTCAGCGTCTCGCTCTGTCTCTTCCTCTTCTCTTTCTCTCTCTCTCTCTCTCTCTCTCTCGTTCACACACACCGGCTGTATCAACAGCTGATGATTCTGATGCTTAAACTCATCACAGTTGAGCCTCAGTCACACTGTCTGTCTGTCTCCACTGCCAACAATGAGAGTAAATCCCACCCTATAAACCCCCTCCCTGACTCTCTCTCTCTCTCTCTCTCTCTCTCTCTCTCTCTCTCTCTCTCTCTCTCTCTCTCTCTCTCTCTCTCACACACACTCACTCACACACACACACACACGCACACACACACGCGCGCACACACACGCGCGCGCGCGCCGGTGAACCCGTTGCGCCCACCCCCTCCGCGGACACGCGCTCACGGCCCCGCCCTGATCACACTCTATACGAATGATTGAATAGCATAAATCTGTCTGCTGAGGTTCCAGTGTGCTTATACACTCACCTAAAGTATTATTAGGAACACCATACTAATGCTGTGTTTGACCCCCTTTCGCCTTCAGAACTGCCTTAATTCTACGTGGCATTGATTCAACAAGGTGCTGAAAGCATTCTTTAGAAATGTTGGCCCATATTGATAGGATAGCATCTTGCAGTTGATGGAGATTTGTGGGATGCACATCCAGGGCACGAAGCTCCCGTTCCACAACATCCCAAAGATGCTCTATTGGGTTGAGATCTGGTGACTGTGGGGGCCATTTTAGTACAGTGAACTCATTGTCATGTTTAAGAAACCAATTTTAAATGATCCGAGCTTTGTGACATGGTGCATTATCCTACTGGAAGTAGCCATCAGAGGATGGGTACATGGTGGCTATAAAGTCAAGGCAAGTGTATTTATATAGCGCTTTTCACAATATAAATTGCATCAAAGCAGCTTCACAGTATCAATCAAATAACATAACAATGTTTGTTTCTTAGTGAAAAAACATCCACGTTTGGTAGGGCTGATCAATGGTATTAATGCTTGGTTAATTAATTTGAATATCCCCAACTGAGCATGCCAAAGGCAATAAAGGGATGGACATGGTCAGAAGCAATGCTCAGGTAGGCCGTGGCATTTAAACGATGCCCAATTGGCACTAAGGGGCCTAAAGTTTGCCAATAAAACATCCCCACACCATTACACCACCACCACCAGCCTGCACAGTGGTAACAAGGCATGATGGATCCATGTTCTCATTCTGTTCACCAAATTCTGACTCTACCATCTGAATGTCTCAACAGAAATCGAGACTCATCAGACCAGGCAACATTTTTCCAGTCTTCAATTGTCCAATTTTGGTTTTGGAGCTCTTGCAAATTGTAGCCTCTTTTTCCTATTTGTAGTGGAGATGAGTGGTACCCGGTGGGTTCTTCTGCTGTTGTAGCCCATCCGCCTCAAGGTTGTGCGTGTTGTGGCTTCACAAATGCTTTGCTGCATACCTCGGTTGTGACGAGTGGTTATTTCAGTCAAAGTTGCTCTTCTATCAGCTTGAATCAGTCGGCCCATTCTCCTCTGACCGCTAGCATCAACAAGGCATTTTCGCCCACAGGACTGCCGCATACTGGATGCTTTTCCCTTTTCACACCATTCTTTGTAAACCCTAGAAATGGTTGTGCGTGAAAATCCCAGTAATTGAGCAGATTGTGAAATACTCAGACCGGCCCTTCTGGCACCAACAACCATGCCATGTCAAAATTGCTTAAATCACCTTTCTTTCCCATTCTGACATTCAGTTTGGAGTTCAGGAGATTGTCTTGACCAGGACCACACCCCTAAATGCATTTAAGCAACTGCCATGTGATTGGTTGATTAGATAATTGCATTAATGAGAAATTGAACAGGTGTTCCTAATAATCCTTTAGGTGAGTGTATGAGCAATAGATCTGTAACACAGGAACAGGCCACATTAAAGGTGACATATTATGCCCATTTTCATTTTCATATATAACTCTATGGTGTCCCCAGAATGTGTCTGAAATTTCAGCTCAAAATACCAGATCATTTATTATAGCTTGTAAAATGTTCCCCTTTTTGGGTAAGCGCAAAAACGCTCCATTTTTGTGTGTGTCCCTTTAAATGCAAATGGGAGTTCAGAAGGGGGCGGAGTCTTCACACGAGCTTCAGAAACTCCAGCAATAACAGAACCGGCCAATCCCCCCCCAGTGCTCGTCTGTGCTCAACCACACACCAGCTTCAGGACAGAACTAACCCTGACCCATCACACACACACAGCTTCAGGCTCTGCTGGATCTTCTGCCAGTGCGCTACAACTGGTTATACTGGTGGCGAATGTGAACCAAATGTGCAGTGACGTGTTCTGGTGAATAGTGTTCAATGCTCGTCTGTGCTCAACCACACACCAGCTTCAGGCTCTGCTGGATCTTCTGCCATTGCGCTACAACTGGTTATACTGGTGGCGCTCGCCGTGTGTGTAAACGTGCAGATTAAGGGCTGCTAATATTATAAGAAGATCCTCTTCGTACGTCAGAAGGGGAGCGAAATCTGATCGGCTTATTGTATACCATGCTCTCAGAGAAAGACTCACCAGAACACAGTCACTGGGTTTCACTTTTCATGTTTTCAGGGTTTTGTAGAAGCGCCGGGACCCGATTATAGCACTTACACACGGAGAAATTTTTTCATGATATGTCCCCTTTAAGGCTGCTGTTCCCATGGTAACGGCTGTGAATGATGCCCATGTGTTCTCGCCCCAGCGTGTGTGTGTGTGTGTGTGTGTGTGTGTGTGTGTGTTCGGGATCCCAGAGGCCAGTTCCTGAGGGACCTTTTCTGACCCATTAGCTGGACATCTCCATAAGAACCACACGACTCAGAGTGTAAAACATCTTCTGTGTCTGTGAAGGTCAGAACACACACATCTGCTCTTAAACACACACCTTTCCTTCGCACGTTCACTGCTCGTATATGTACATCACTGAAAGAAGTACAAAGAATCTGTAACACATTGAACTAAACATGATTTTTCATTATCACCACACTACAGCGATGTTATTATTTTTCCAATTTGAATAGAAAATAAATATGTAAAATGTTACAACTCCCTTTCTGGTAGACAATATTGCAGTGTTTATTATAAATTATTTATAATTGTGTATATTAAATTCATGTTCCTGGTAATCTTAAATTAGAATAAGTTCCTCTTCTCTGATGATGAGGGCGGCAATAACCTGTCACTCACAGGAGATCAGCCAATAGCAAACCACAACCATCCAATCAATTCCCCACAGACACAATCAAGCCCCGCCCACATGTTTGAGACGCTTTTCACTCGAATATACGACACAATAGAGAAGAAAAGACCAACTTTAAACAGTATTTTCTTACAAAAACAACATTCACATATATTTCTACAGCGCTTTATACTATACAGATTGTTTCATAGCAGCTTTACGGTATAAACAGGAAAATAACTGTAAAACTCATCAATTATAGAAGAGAAACATTCACGGAGAGTTCGACAGGCTGATTCTGCGTCTTCACGGTCATGTTTGATGTCAGTTTCACTGGAATACCTTTATCGGCACACAATCCTGCGGTAATTCTAAAAAGCGGGATCGGTCCCTAAAACTGACGTCAGAGGTCAGAGGTCATCACTGAACTAAAGGTCATCTTGACTACTGGCTGTTTATGGCATGATGAAAAAATACGGGGAAAATGGGTCCAAACCTGTATGACTGACTGAAATCAAATATCAATGAAAGTCAATGGGGTCCAATGTTGTTTGTTTCCCAATGCTCTTCAAAATAGATACTTTTGTGTTCAGCGGAGGATAGAAATTCATACAGGTTTGGAAGACATCAGTAAATGATGTTTGACTGAATTATGACTAATCTCAACCATGCTCTGGAAAGCTGCTTAGAAACAACTGACAAGGTGTTAACCTGAGGGACTCAAGACTGCGGTATATTACCAGAAATCAATTAAAGAGAAGCCATTAAAGTCAAGGTATCTTTTTTATGATGACACGATGCACATTAATATCATATTAAGTAATAAACACAGGCAGAAACCTTCCTCCACCACAGAATTTACAACATTTAGACGTAACAATGAGTTTCAGGTGTAACAGCGTTTCTGTGAGGCTCATGACTTTAGTGCATTTGCATTTTGCTGATTCGGATTGTGTGTGTGTGTGTGTGTGTGAGATACCTCCAGTCTGCATCAGACGCCCTACGACTGCACCTCCACCCCGATCAGGCTGGCAACTGTTGCCACGGCAACCACACGGAAACGGCATCCTCTGACTCCAGCTGATGGTGAAACTCCATCCATCTCTCCCTACTAATGTGTGTGTGTGTGTGTTCACAGGACCCCACGGACACTGCTGAATCCCATGCATCTCCGTTGATGCGCCGTCTCCATGGCAACAGGCCAGAGCGACTTCGAGAGCAGATGACTAACACACACACACACACACACACTCGTGCTGGATGCATTAGAGAGGTGTGACTCACTCTGGGCTGTAAGATATCAGTCAAAGCATAAAAACTCCTCAAAATGCTTTTACATCCACAAATTCATATTGTACTGATATTATTTAGGAAAATGGTTTGAGATGCATCATAACCAATAATAAACTGACTACATTCAAAAGAAGAGATCAGCCAATGAAAATAAAACATAAGCAGAATTCATTTGATCATTGTCATAAATATAGAAATAAAATAATGTAAGACTATAATGTCTATCTTAAAACAGATTCAAAAGATCTCAAAATTTGCTAAATTAAGTCGCTTTACCAAATAAAGGTTCCAAAAGGTTTTGATGCCATTGAGGAACCATGTTTGGTTCCCGCACACGTCCTGAAGAGTGAAGCCGAAGCGTTTGATCGCCCCCTGGTGGCTGCCTGTGGTATAGGTCATTAACTGCGCCCTCTCCATGTAATCCAATGGAACGCGAGCCAAACTAAACTATTTATTTACACTTCAAATAATTTTTTTCCAAATACGGTGTTTGTGATTTTAGGTAGTTATCACGCAGACGTATGTTCAAGTGTTTGTTTTTAGGGTATGTTTACACGACAACAATGTACTAAAACAATGCATTTTTCACATACGTACAACAACTTTGTAAAAATTATCCCGCTCACTTGGATCTATGAAAACGATTAAAAACGCTGCATTCTGCTGCCAGGCCAGTAGGTGGCGATGTCACCCTGAAGGAAAAGCACTATTAACACACCTATAGACTAAACACGTAACATCACTATTTTCAAAAATTCACATTTTTCTCTTTTACACAGAGACGAGACCAGTATCGTTTTTTATTTTTTATTGCACTTTAATACCAGTTTTCAAAAATGTGTGTTTTCAGGCCTACAAAATGCCCTTGTTGTGTAAATGAACAGTCGAAACACATACACATCTTTTTTTGTGAAAACGGCGACAGAGTTATTAGATGCTATAAAAAAGGGTGTAACGTCATGATTGACAGCTGTGCTTGCGAACGAGTCTGTGGGTAGGAACTTGATGACACGGCTTTAAACAACATCATCGGCAATGACCGTTACTGGGATATTTTGGCTTCATTCACAGAATATTCCTCAGCGATGCCTCACCATTCCTGAGGGTTAGAGACAGGGTAAGGAAAAGGCAGTGAAGGCCCAAAGAATTATGGAGGGATTGGAGTGGGGTTGTTTGGTGGAGGGGGGAATTATGGAGTGGGGTTGTTTGGTGGAGGGGGGATTATGGTGTGAGGTTGTTTGGTGGAGGGGGTTTATGATGTGGGGTTGTTTGGTGGAGGGGGGCTTATGGTGTGAGGTTGTTTGGTGGAGGGGGGTTATGGTGTAGGGTTGTTTGGTGGACGAGGGATTATGGTGTGGGGTTGTTTGGTGGAGGGGGAATTATGGAGTGGGGTTGTTTGGTGTAGGGAGGATTATGGTGTGGGGTTGTTTGGTGTAGGGAGGATTATGGTGTGGGGTTGTTTGGTGTAGGGAGGATTATGGAGTGGGATTGTTTGGTGTAGGGAGGATTATGGTGTGGGGTTGTTTGGTGGAGGGAGGATTATGGTGTGGAGTTGTTTGGTGGAGGGAGGATAATGGTGTGGGGTTGTTTGGTGGAGGGAGGATTATGGTGTGGGGTTGTTTGGTGTAGGGAGGATTATGTGTGGGGTTGTTTGGTGGAGGGAGGATTATGGTGTGGGGTTGTTTGGTGGAGGGGGGATTATGGAGTGGGGTTGTTTGGTGGAGGGAGGATTATGGTGTGGGGTTGTTTGGTGGAGGGGGGATTATGGAGTGGGGTTGTTTGGTGGAGGGAGGATTATGGTGTGGAGTTGTTTGGTGGAGGGGGGATTATGGACTGGGGTTGTTTGGTGTAGGGAGGATTATGGAGTGGGATTGTTTGGTGTAGGAAGGATTATGGTGTGGGGTTGTTTGGTGTAGGGAGGATTATGGAGTGGGATTGTTTGGTGTAGGGAGGATTATGGTGTGGGGTTGTTTGGTGTAGGGAGAATTATGGAGTGGGATTGTTTGGTGTAGGGAGGATTATGGTGTGGGGTTGTTTGGTGAAGGGAGGATTATGGTGTGGGGTTGTCTGGTGGAGGGGGGATTATGGAGTGGGGTTGTCTGGTGGAGGGGGGATTATGGTGTGGAGTTGTTTGGTGGAGGGAGGATTATGGTGTGGGGTTGTTTGCTGTAGGGAGGATTATGGAGTGGGATTGTTTGGTGTAGGAAGGATTATGGTGTGGGGTTGTTTGGTGTAGGGAGGATTATGGAGTGGGATTGTTTGGTGTAGGAAGGATTATGGTGTGGGGTTGTTTGGTGTAGGGAGGATTATGGAGTGGGATTGTTTGGTGTAGGGAGGATTATGGTGGAGGGGGAATTATGGAGTGGGGTTGTCTGGTGGAGGGGGGATTATGGTGTGGAGTTGTTTGGTGGAGGGGGGATTATGGTGTGGGGTTGTTTGCTGTAGGGAGGATTATGGAGTGGGATTGTTTGGTGTAGGAAGGATTATGGTGTGGGGTTGTTTGGTGTAGGGAGGATTATGGAGTGGGATTGTTTGGTGTAGGAAGGATTATGGTGTGGGGTTGTTTGGTGGAGGGGGATTATGGTGTGGGGTTGTTTGGTGGAGGGGAGATTATGGTGTGGGGTTGTTTGGTGGAGGGGGATTATAGTGTGGGGTTGTTTGGTGTAGGGAGGATTATGGTGTGGGGTATTTTGGTGTAGGGAGGATTATGGTGTGGGGTTGTTTGGTGGAGGGAGGATGATGGTGTGGGTTGTTTGGTGGAGGGGGGATTATGGAGTGGGGTTGTTTGGTGTAGGGAGGATTATGGTGTGGGGTTGTTTGGTGGAGGGGGGATTATGGTGTGGGGTTGTTTGGTGGAGGGGGATTATGGTGTGGGGTTGTTTGGTGAAGGGGGTTATGGTGTGGGGTTTGGTGGAGGGGGATTATGGTGTGAGGTTGTTTGGTGGAGGGGGGATTATGGTGTGAGGTTGTTTGGTGGAGGGGGATTATGGTGTGAGGTTGTTTGGAGGTAAGACCTTTTTAATACCATTTCAAATGAAATTCAATGCCAACTTCGTACCCATTCCGACAGAAGTATGAGGGGAAAATGTCAAATCTGTATACATTTTAAACCCTAGAAAATAATTATGTACAAGGAGGTTACTTGAATTAAATATATATTGAATTATATATCAGTCATATTTAATACATACGCAACAGCATTGTAGCGCGCATGTGTGTGTAGGCCAGTGTTACTTTTGGCAGCCATTTTTGATTTAGTCTTAGTCTTCAGACGAAAATGCTTATTGGTCTTAATCACATTTGAGTCATCCTGTTTTTTATAGTTGTAGTTGACGAAAAGTCTTTGCATTTTTTGTCAACTTTTAGTCAAACTGCAGTTACTTTACTTTTGGTAAAAACTAAATAAGACCTTTGTAACGAAATCCAAGACTTTGTATACTAAATTCAAGGCTTTTAAGGCCTTAATTTGAGATGATCAAATTCAAGACTTTTTCAAGGCTTTTAAGACCCGCGGGTACCCTGGAGGATTATGGAGTGGGATTGTTTGGTGTAGGGAGGATTATGGTGTGGGGTTATTTGGTGTAGTGAGGATTATGGTGTGGGGTTGTTTGGTGGAGGGGGAATTTTGTGATTAGGGGTGGGAAGAGTGTGTGGATGTTCCTGTTCAAGCATGACTGCGCTCCAGTGCTCAAAGCAGGACCATAAACACATGGATGAGGAGTTTGGTGTGGAGGAACTGGACTGGCTGCACAGAGTCCTGAGCTCAACCCAAGAGAATAGCTTTGGGATTAATTACAGCGTAGACTGAAAGCTTTTCGTCCAACATCAGTGCCGGACATATATTCCCATAAACACACTCCTAAACCTTGTGGAGAGCCTTCCCAGAAGAGTTGAAGCTGTTATAGATGCAAAGGGTGGAGCAACTCCATATTAAACCCTACAGATTAAACATGCAATGTCATTAAAATTCATGTCCATGTAAAGGCAGAAGACCCAGAACTATTGGAAATATAGTGTGTATATAGGCCTCCTCTCATGCTGATTGGATAGATAATTTTAACATCTTCCTCCCATACTTTGTTAATAAAGCAAATTCTTTGGAGATTCAGGAGATCAGATTCAGATGTGTGTTTAATGTAAATATCATTTATTTATATTTTTTAATGCTATAATACATTTGACCTTAAGTTTCAGCAAATACAGTGAAAACTACTACACCCTGTTTGGAGAGTTAAAAACTGCATTCACAGATATTATACAGTGTAGGAATTAACATGTAGGTCATATTTTAGTAACTGAAAGCTTTTTCTTTAATCAAACAGATGAAATTGGCAGCGTCGCTGTCAGGAATAAAACCTTTGACAGAAATCAATTCAAACGGCGACAAACTTTTGAATGCTAATGCTGTTCTATGATGGTTTTATGTGAATTATAAAAAATAATTAGTTAATTAAAAAGAGTTAATAATGTTAAAGTTATATTTCATATTATATCTAAACAAAATAGATTTGTACAAAAGGTCTTTATCAGAGTGAAAATAAATGGCAAAACAGGCAGGATCTCAGGAAACAGAATCAGCCAATCAGATCACTCAAATCGCTCAAGTGACCGGCCTAAAGGTCCTTGCACACCGAGTCCAAAACTGACTCCGGTTCTTCGGATTCGGTGTGCAAGAACCTTAAAATGCTGAATGTAGATTAATTCATATCAAATCAGCTTGTCTTCTCTCATCTTTTATAGTAATTTAATTCATAGATTACAGTAACAGTCCATCGTTATAAATAAACCAAAATGTCCCACTCAAAACAGGAAGTGACACCAGTAGAATGTAGAATGGTTTATCAAACTTTATCCATGCAATACTAGAACCACACACACACACACACACACGCACGCGCACACACACACACGTACGTACGCACACACACAAACACATGTACACGCGCGCGCACACACACACACACGCGCGCGCACACACACACACGTAAGCACACACGCACGCACACACGTACACACGCACGCACACACACTCACACAGGAGTTCTAACACTGTGACTCGGTGAAGGTGAGTTCGTGTGGTTTCCCTTGCATGTAGTTTTCTTCATACTCAGAGCCCTGAAACAAATACCACAGTCAGCTTGATTTCTGTAACACTTTATACAATACAGATTTATTAAAAAACAGGACAATAATAGAATTAATGATGCAAACTTCATCAGATATGAGAAAAACAGCTCTAAAAACACAAGTGTCATCATTCAGATCAATCCAGTTCAATAACGGTGTCTGTATCTGTGTGTGTTTACATCCAAAGTGGCGAATTTAACTTCCATCCCATGTTCAAGAGAACATAATCATCACTTCCTGGTGCAAAATCTCAGCAATGAACTGAGTAATAACTGTAAAATCATCTGTTTCCCTCCATCATAAACGAGTGTGTGGAGCGTCAGACGCACACAGTAAACGCTGCCATGCTCTCTAGCGTTCTGATGCTGGTGTTCGGGAACACACTCGAGTGTGTGAGACGCTTCTTAGGGAATTTAACACACACACCCACACACACACACACACACACTGATCACACACACCACTCCGTTTCAGAAACACCAAACCAAAATTAGAGACGCTGCGACGCCATTGGCCCACTGGTGACAGCAGTTATCCAATCACAGCCTTCGCTGAGCCAAAGTCACACATGAGGGATTTATTCAGTGTTTTCAGGGTAGTTTTTATTATCGGATGAAACGATGATCCGCCTCAATTGAGCGTACGAGTGTTTTATAGAATTTATGCGCAACTTGAACTTTATGCGATTTCCCAAAATTCACCAAAAAATAAAATAGGTGTGGAAACACAGCTAATCAACTATAAAACTAATTCTATACCGATTTAAATCAGAATAAAGTCTCCTGCACACTCCAGACGGTGGTTTACCTTAAAGTAACAGCAGCACATGGAGCTTTCCTTATGCGTGTCGTAGAAATGCTCCTCCCTGCCAGAGACACACACTCGTCAGTCACAGCACAGCGCTCCTCTGAGGGCACTGGTTCAGGCACTGGTGTCTTACCCGGCCCGCTCCTCGATGGGCGAGTGATGGGTGGCGCCGGGACCCGGACTCTCGGAGCACGCACACAGGATGCGACCCAGCAGGACAAGAGTGATGATTCCTGACGGGACCAGCACGAACACCAGCAACACACCCACGTCCGTGAACGCCAGCGACACTCCTGACAGACACACAGAGGCACGCGCGAGGAAACAACTCAACAAACGTACATGTAAGCCTTGAAAGCATTGTAAGCCGCTTTGGATTCAATGTACTGTATAAAGTGTGTTTGATGAGCAGCAGGTTTATTAGGCTGATGTCACTTTAAAGTCCCGCTGTGCTGAAAATCCAGCTTTTAATGTTGTTTATATGTCTATGTGGTTTAATATGCTTTAAAGAGGATCATATCATATCACATTTGGTTCACAAGTGCCACCAGTATAACCAGTTGTAGCGCACTGGCAGAAGATCCAGCAGAGCCTGAAGCTGGTGTGTGTGTGTGTGTGTGTGTGTGTATGTTTGTGTGTGATGGGTCAGGGTTAGTTCTGTCCTGAAGCTGGTGTGTGGTTGAGCACAGACGAGCACTGAACACTATTGGCCAGATCATCTCACCGCTGTCTTATAAACACCTCAGGAACTGTGCACACTTGTGTAGAAGTAAACATGAGGATGAGATGATCAGTGGAACTCCACAACAACTACACAAATGTCTCCACTTACATTCAGAAACGTGTAAAAGTGAAGCTCTGAGTCTCTGTTAGGCTGCACTGTGTGTGTGTGTGTGTGTGTGTCTGGGATTCTGGAGGAGTGAGATTGTGTGTCAAGTCAAGTCAAGTATATTTATATAGCGCTTTTCACAATATAAACTGCATCAAAGCAGCTTCACAATATCAATCAAATAACATAGTGTTTGTTTCTTAGGGAGTGTGTGTGTGTGTGTTTGTGTCTGGGATTCTGGATGAGTGAGACTGTGTGTGTGTGTGTGTGTGTGTGTGTGTGTCTGGGATTCTGGAGGAGTGAGATTGTGTGTGTGTGTGTGTGTCTGGGATTCTGGAGGAGTGAGATTGTGTGTGTGTGTGTGTGTGTGTCTGTGATTCTGCAGGAGTGAGATTGTGTGTGTGTGTGTGTGTGTCTGTGATTCTGGATGAGTGAGATTGTATGTGTGTGTGTGTGTGTGGGGGGGGGGGATTCTGGATGAGTGAGATTGTGTGTGAGTGTGTGTGTGTGTGTGTCTGTGATTCTGGATGAGTGAGATTGTATGTGTGTGTGTGTGGGGGGGGGGGGATTCTGGATGAGTGAGATTGTGTGTGTGTGTGTGTGTGTCTGTGATTCTGGATGAGTGAGATTGTATGTGTGTGTGTGGGGGGGGATTCTGGAGGAGTGAGATTGTGTGTGTGTGTGTGTGTCTGGGATTCTGGAGGAGTGAGATTGTGTGTGTGTGTGTGTGGGGGGGGGGGATTCTGGAGGAGTGAGATTGTGTGTGTGTGTGTGTGTGTGTGTGTGTGTGTGTGTGTGTGTGTGTGTGTGTGTGTGTGTGTGAGATTCTGGATGAGTGAGACTGTGTGTGTGTGTGTGTGTGTGTGTGTGTGTCTGTGATTCTGGAGGAGTGAGATTGTGTGTGTGTGTGTGTGTGTGATTCTGGATGAGTGAGACTGTGTGTGTGTGTGTGTGTGTGTGTGTGTGTGTGTGTGTGTGTGTGTGTGTGTGTGTGATTCTGGATGAGTGAGATTGTGTGTGTGTGTGTGTGTGTGTGTGTGTGTGTGTGTGTGAGATTCTGGATGAGAGAGATTGTGTGTCAAGTCAAGTCAAGTATATTTATATAGCGCTTTTCACAATATAAATTGCATCAAAGCAGCTTCACAATATCAATCAAATAACATAGTGTTTGTTTCTTAGGGAGTGTGTGTGTGTGTGTGTTTGTGTCTGGGATTCTGGATGAGTGAGACTGTGTGTGTGTGTGTGTGTGTGTGTGTGTGTGTGTGTGTGTGTGTGTGTGTGTGTGTGTGTGTCTGGGATTCTGGAGGAGTGAGATTGTGTGTGTGTGTGTGTGTGTCTGGGATTCTGGAGGAGTGAGATTGTGTGTGTGTGTGTGTGTCTGTGATTCTGCAGGAGTGAGATTGTGTGTGTGTGTGTGTGTGTGTGTGTGTGTCTGTGATTCTGGATGAGTGAGATTGTATGTGTGTGTGTGTGTGGGGGGGGGGGGATTCTGGATGAGTGAGATTGTGTGTGAGTGTGTGTGTGTGTGTGTCTGTGATTCTGGATGAGTGAGATTGTATGTGTGTGTGTGGGGGGGGGGATTCTGGATGAGTGAGATTGTGTGTGTGTGTGTGTGTGTGTGTGTCTGTGATTCTGGATGAGTGAGATTGTATGTGTGTGGGGGGGATTCTGGATGAGTGAGATTGTATGTGTGTGTGGGGGGGGGGATTCTGGAGGAGTGAGATTGTGTGTGTGTGTGTGTGTGTCTGGGATTCTGGAGGAGTGAGATTGTGTGTGTGTGTGGGGGGGGGGGATTCTGGAGGAGTGAGATTGTGTGTGTGTGTGTGTGTGTGTGTGTGTGTGTGTGTGTGATTCTGGATGAGTGAGACTGTGTGTGTGTGTCTGTGATTCTGGAGGAGTGAGATTGTGTGTGTGTGTGTGTGTGTGTGTGTGTGTGTCTGATTCTGGATGAGTGAGACTGTGTGTGTGTGTGTGTGTGTGTGTGTGTGTGTGTGATTCTGGATGAGTGAGATTGTGTGTGTGTGTGTGTGTGTGTGTGTGTGTGTGATTCTGGATGAGAGAGATTGTGTGTGTGTGTGTGTGTGTGTATGTGATTCTGGATGAGTGAGACTGTGTGTGTGTGTCTGTGATTCTGGATGAGTGAGATTGTGTGTGTGTGTGTGTGTGTGTGTGTGTCTGTGATTCTGGATGAGTGAGATTGTGTGTGTGTGTGTCTGTGATTCTGGAGGAGTGAGATTGTGTGTGTGTGTGTGTGTGTGTGTGATTCTGGATGAGTGAGACTGTGTGTGTGTGTGATTCTGGATGAGTGAGATTGTGTGTGTGTGTGTGTGTGTGTGTGATTCTGGATCAGTGAGATTGTGTGTGTGTGTGTGTGTGATTCTGGATGAGTGAGATTGTGTGTGTGTGTGTGTGTGTGTCTGTGATTCTGGATGAGTGAGATTGTGTGTGTGTGTGTGTGTGTGTCTGTGATTCTGAATGAGTGAGATTGTGTGTGTGTGTCTGTGATTCTGGAGGAGTGAGATTGTGTGTGTGTGTGTGTGTGTGTGTGTGTGTGTGATTCTGGATGAGTGAGACTGTGTGTGTGTGTGTGTGTGTGTGTGTGTGTGTGTGTGTGTGTGTGTGTGTGTGTGATTCTGGATGAGTGAGATTGTGTGTGTGTGTGTGTGTGTGTGATTCTGGATGAGTGAGACTGTGTGTGTGTGTGTGTGTGTGTGTGTGTGATTCTGGATGAGTGAGATTGTGTGTGTGTGTGTGTGTGTGTGTGTGTGTGTGTGTGTGTGTGTGATTCTGGATGAGTGAGATTGTATGTGTGTGTGTGTGTGGGGATTCTGGAGGAGTGAGATTGTGTGTGTGTGTGTGTGTGTGTGTGTGTGTGATTCTGGATGAGTGAGACTGTGTGTGTGTGCGTGTGTGTGTGTGTGTGTGTGATTCTGGATGAGTGAGACTGTGTGTGTGTGTGTGTGAGTGTGTGTGTGATTCTGGATGAGTGAGATTGGCCAGTTCTGTTATTGCTGGAGGTTCTGAAGCTCGTGTCAAGACTCCGCACACCCAAAAAAGGGTAAATTTGACAAGCTATAATAAATTATCTGGGGGGAATTTTTAGCTGAAATTTCACAGACACATTCCGGGGACACCAGAGACTTATATTATATCTTGTGAAAAGGAGCATAATGTGTCACCTTTAAGACAAAGCGTGTGTAAGTTCATAAGTCGACAGCATTGCTGAGTATTTTCTGCTTAAAACTGCAGTGAACCAAAGAAAGTCTCAAAAACACAGTGTGAAATCGCTGGTGTTTCTGACGTCACAAACGACCTTGTAACCAATCAGATCAACGTGTGCTCGTCAACCAGTGGATCTCTGAGTGAGTGAGTGAGTGGAGGCGGGGCTCATCTGCATATTCATAGAACCACGCATACTAAATGAGGAAAGGGTGTCGAGTTACATTCAAGATATTTTAAGGCATGACCACATTTCGTCCACAAAACATTTAAATATGTAATTTTGGTGATCAATGATGAGTTGATGACTGAAAATGATTGACTACAGGGGAACTTTAGTTCTGAGGAAGACACAGGTTTGATGCGCGTGTGTGTGTGCGTGTGTGTGTGCTCACTCTGAGGCGTGACGCTGAGCACGGTCTGGGCTGGGCTTCCCTGCACGTCGGGAGGGTTGCGTACGGCACAGGTGTAGGTGCCATTATCGGTGAGCGAGGCATTCAGGAGCTGGATAGAAGCGTCTCTGCCGGACGGGCTGCCCAGCCACTTCACACGATCCTTAAAATAATCCTCCAGCGGCAGGTACGCTTGAGACGAGAAGTGGAAGAACTAGAGAGAAACACACATGCAAAAGATGATGTTACTGCAGTCAGTGGACAAAAAATGTATATCAATGCAACTTTCATGAAGTGAAATCACTAAAAGCCTTCCTTCCGCTGGAAAAAATAGTCCCTGACCGTAAACAGCAACAGAAGTTACACACATTATTTCTCCATTAGATGGCGGCAAAGACTGTCTTTATGAGTGAGTCAGTCAGTAGAGAAGACTTTTACTTTTACAAACTTGTGAACAGGAAGGATGACAGGCACTAGGAAGAGTGACTAAGACACGGGAAAACCCTTGACAAACCCCTTTCAAACCGATTTTTTATTATGAATATAGTCTGACCTGAAGGAAGATGCTATATCTACTGGTACACTCGATCTCTCAATACTCGACTCTATAAGCTTCAATGAACAATATCAATGAGAACATGTGTTTGCGTAACTAAGAGTGCTTGCTAGGGGTGCTGTGTAGTGATACAGAGAACCGTTGGGTGAAGCAGCCATAGTTTTATCATGAATAAGCACAGCTATTCACCAATCAGAATCAAGGAACTAACCATTTTTATATATTATATATATATATATATATATATAATATATAAAATATATATAAAATATATATAATATATAATATATAATATATATATATATATATATACACATACAGGTCCTTCTCAAAAAATTAGCATATTGTTTTAAAGTTCATTATTTTCCATAATGTAATGATAAAAATTTAACTTTCATATATTTTAGATTCATTGCACACCAACTGAAATATTTCAGGTCTTTTATTGTTTTAATACTGATGATTTTGGCATACAGCTCATGAAAACCCCAAATTCCTGTCTCAAAAAATTTGCATATTTCATCCGACCAATAAAATAAGTGTTTTTAATTTAAAAAAAAGAGCCACCCTTCAAATAATTATGTTCAGTTATGCACTCAATACTTGGTCGGGAATCCTTTTGCAGAAATGACTGCTTCAATGCGGCGTGGCATGGAGGCGATCAGCCTGTGGCACTGCTGAGGTGTTCTGGAGGCCCAGGATGCTTTGAGAGCGGCCTTAAGCTCATCCAGAGTGTTGGGTCTTGCGTCTCTCAACTTTCTCTACACAATATCCCACAGATTCTCTATGGGGTTCAGGTCAGGAGAGTTGGCAGGCCAATTGAGCACAGTAATACCATGGTCAGTAAACCATTTACCAGTGGTTTTGGCACTGTGAGCAGGTGCCAGGTCATGCTGAAAAATGAAATCTTCATCTCCATAAAGCTTTTCAGCAGGTGGAAGCATGAAGTGCTCCAAAATCTCCTGATAGCTAGCTGCATTGACCCTGCCCTTGATAAAACACAGTGGACCAACACCAGCAACTGACATGGCACCCCAGACCATCACTGACTGTGGGTACTTGACACTGGACTTCAGGCATTTTGGCATTTCCTTCTCCCCAGTCTTCCTCCAGACTCTGGCACCTTGATTTCCGAATGACATGCAACCACTGAGCAACAGTCCAGTGCTGCTTCTCTGTAGCCCAGGTCAGGCACTTCTGCCGCTGTTTCTGGTTCAAAAGTGTCTTGACCTGGGGAATGCGGCACCTGTAGCCCATTTCCTGCACACGCCTGTGCACGGTGGCTCTGGATGTTTCTACTCCAGACTCAGTCCACTGCTTCCGCAGGTCCCCCAAGGTCTGGAATCGGTCCTTCTCCACAATCTTCCTCAGGGTCCGGTCACCTCTTCTCGTTGTGCAGCGTTTTTTGCCACACTTTTTCCTCCCCGCAGACTTCCCACTGAGGTGCTTGATACAGCACTCTGGGAACAGCCTATTTGTTCAGAAATGTCTTTCTGTGTCTTACCCTCTTGCTTGAGGGTGTCAATGATGGCCTTCTGGACAGCAGTCAGGTCGGCAGTCTTACCCATGATTGCGGTTTTGAGTAATGAAACAGGCTGGGAGTTTTTAAAAGCCTCAGGAATCTTTTGCAGGTGTTTAGAGTTAATTAGTTGATTCAGATGATTAGGTTGATAGCTCGTTTAGAGAACATTTTCATAATATGCTAATTTTTTGAGACAGGAATTTTGGGTTTTCATGAGCTGTATGCCAAAATCATCAGTATTAAAACAATAAAAGACCTGAAATATTTCAGTTGGTGTGCAATGAATCTAAAACATATGAAAGTTTAATTTTTATCATTACATTATGGAAAATAATGAACTAACACAATATGCAAATTTTTTGAGAAGGACCTGTGTATATATATATATATATATATATATATATCAGCCACCATGTCAGTATCGGCCGTTATATGTTAATTTTTAATGTTATTGGCCTGATACGAAAATTTGGCCGATATATTAAAGCCGATAAATAATGTGGCCTATTATTTACCTACGCTGAGACACTTCAGATTCACACTGTTCAACATGATGGATTTGAATTTAAATATAATTTGAATCACTTCAAAAAAGGAAAATACAGTTCAGTGCAACAGTTAAGTCTGTCATATCCTTCATAAAAAGAGGATGAGAATATTAAAATTGTGTGGTTGAGACGTGGCTTTTAATGGTAAGACTTTTATTTTTGCTATCAGGGTCTCAGAGATGATATAAAAATTAGGATTTAGATTTATCGGCCAATATATCTGTTATCGGCTTTCAAATATAAATAATTATCAGTAACAACCAAGCCTGTGATATCTGCATCCCTACTGAAGCACGTCAGTGGTTTTCCAGTAAGAGTGTGAGATATATATATCTCACACTATACAGCGCACACTATATATATGTATAGTGCGTGGGCTGTATAGTGCGTGCTGTATAGTGCGTGCGCTGTATAGTGCGTGCTGTATAGTGCGTGCGCTGTATAGTGCGTGCGCTGTATAGTGCGTGCTGTATAGTGCGTGCGCTGTATAGTGCGTGCGCTGTATAGTGCGTGCGCTGTATAGTGCGCGCGCTGTATAGTGCGCGCGCTGTATAGTGCGCGCGCTGTATAGTGCGTGCGCTGTATAGTGCGTGTGCTGTATAGTGTGTGCGCTGTATAGTGAGTGCTGTATAGTGCGCGCGTTGTATATTGCGTGAGCTGTATAGTGTGTGCGCTTTATAGTGCGTGCTGTATAGTGTGTGCGCTTTATAGTGCGTGCTGTAAAGTGTGCGTGCTGTATAGTGCGTGCTGTATGGTGTGCGCACTATAGTGTGCGCACTGTATAGTGTGTGTGTGCTGTATAATGCGCATTATAGTGTGTATAGTGCGTGCGCTGTATGGTGCGTGCGCTGTACAGTGCGCGCGCTGTATAGTGTGCGCGCTTTTTAGTGCGCGCGCTGTATAGTGCGCGCGCTGTATAGTGCGTGTGCTGTATAGTGTGTGCGCTGTATAGTGAGTGCTGTATAGTGTGTGCTGTATAGTGCGTGCGCTGTATAGTCCGTGCTGTATAGTGCGTGCTGTATAGTGCGTGCTGTATAGTGCGTGCTGTATAGTGCGTGCCGTATAGTGCGTGCCGTATAGTGCGTGCTGTATAGTGCGTGCTGTATAGTGTGTGTGCGCTGTATAGTGTGTGCTGTATAGTGAGTGCTGTATACTGTATAGTGCGTGCTGTTTAGTGTGCGCACTGTATAGTGTGTGTGCTGTATAGTGAGTGCTGTATAGTGCGCGCTGTATAGTGTGCGCGCTGTATAGTGTGCGCGCTGTATAGTGTGCGCGCTGTATAGTGTGCGCGCTGTATAGTGTGCGCGCTGTATAGTGTGCGCGCTGTATAGTGTGCGCGCTGTATAGTGTGCGCGCTG